>VWZO01020931.1:260966-444815 GCA_013396975.1 Bucco capensis
GGGGCCGGGGGGGGGGCGGTACCGCCCGGGGAGAGCCGGCCCGGTCGCGAGCCCCTGCCCTTGTGGGCGTGGGATTTGTGCGAGGGGTTTCAGCCCAGGGAGGCGCTGTCAGCTGTCAGTTCCTGGGAGTTCGCAGCGGCTCTGGAGTGAAACGGGTAGTGGTACCGGCTGCTCTCCTCAGTGGGCACCTTTGTAGGAGTTTTAACGCGTGTCTGTACTGCGCGATTATTAACGAAGCCAGTTTGAGTGACCGCTGTGGGCTCGGGGCTAGAAGCATAGTTTGGTTGAGATGTGTCACAGGCAGTATGAGAACCTCGTAACTTGGTGAGTTTTCTTTCTGATGGGTTGAATTCAGTCCAAGGCAACAGGTATGAGGTAGCAATCTGATCAGAGTGTTTAATAGTGTGACTATAAATACATAGTGAGAGGTTTTAATCTGTGGGGTTAAAGTGTGTTACAGAATAACTTCACACAGAGTCATCTCCTGTGTCCATAATCTGGTCTTCTGTTTTCATTAAAAAAGGAACTTTTGTCTTGAATTCTTGAAGCCTTCTTCCTTGCAAGTTAGACTAGGTGAGGAGAACAAGGCTTAGTTGATTGAAAAATAGGAAATATTTGGTTTATCATTCTGTTTTGTTATTTGAGCCAGATAGACACTAAAACATCTCTGCTTTATACCTGTTTGAGTGAGCAAAATGGAGAGCAGGACTTGGACTTACTTTAAAGTAATTACTTAGTGCTTTGCATTTAATTAAATAAGTGGGATGATGTATCCTTGTATGCTCAGTGACAGGACTGAGCAGGGCTCTTGAATGCTTGCTCTGCTCTGGTGGCATTTATCCTACTGCAGGACTACAGCTCCCAGGGTTCCTTTCAGCATTGTGCTTCAGTGCAAGACATCACGGAGGAATTTACATAGGAAGTGTAAGGTGTGGTACTTCTGTGGTAAGCAATGAATCCAGAGCTGTAATTTGACAACACAAGGCATTTGGGAGCAGTCCTAGCTGAAGTGCTTCTGATCACTCCCCTGACCTTGTCCCCCGTCTGTTCATACCATGCTTCAAGCCAGCAAGGTTCAGACTTTCCTGATGCCTCCCCTGATTTGGTCACTGCTTTGTTTCTGCAGTGTTCTGCTGGTGCCAAGGGAGGATGGCATGGAAGTGGGCACAGATAGGCGAAGGGGCAGCAGGACTGCTTTTGGTGTCAGGCTGATTTGAGGTGTTCACTGAATTGTAGTGTTGTTTGTGCCAGCCCTGAACTGCCAGGTGTACATCACAGCTGAACCATGACAGCAGCTGACACTTTTCCTTCCCTGTTCAGAGGTCTTGCTGCTGCTCCTGCAGCACTGAGTAATTTCTGAAGAGTACCATTGCAATGAAATACATGCTCAGTGCCTCACTGAGAGGTGATGAATGTCACTGAGCCGTGTTTTGACATTTGAGATGTGCCTGTAAAACTACTGTAACAGGATGATAAAACGCTGTACAATTAGGACAAGTAGTGGTGTAGTTAATAAAGGGTTAAAACAGCAATGTGGACATTTACACTGAGATAAAAAAAGGTCCCTTGGAAGTTTTAAACCTGACAGTATAGATAAACCCCAAGTGATCTGTGCACAGTGCTTTATTATTTGGTGGCAAAGCCCTTTAGCAGAAATTTCGAAGTATGCGGAGTTGTAAGTATATTCCGGTTTTTTCTTGAGTAGGAAGATGGTGTTCACTCTTCCTTTTCTTCCACTGTTCCTCAAGGACTTGTCAGCACGAATCTGATGTAGGAAGTATTGAGAGCAAATCCCATCTGAAGAGGTATCAAAGATCTCATGGTAGGGATCACATGGAAGCCTCTCTCAAGTTATATGTTGGCATCAGGAGCTCTGTTATTCATTGAGAAAGGAATCCTTGTCAGTTGGTTCTGGCTTTTGATACTATCTCTTGAAAGCAGTGTTTGTGTTTTGGGAGAAGGAACAGAGGCTGAAAAAGCACACGTGTAGCCTTCAAGTTTGTCATTTGGCTGGTATTAGAAAATACAAGGCAGCAGTAGGTGGAGACAAAGGTTTGCTTGCTTGTTAGGCTGCAAGGCTCAAATGATTTTTCACAGAATGTTTGCTTGGCTCCACTAAATGACTTTTGACTTAGCTTGTGGAGGGCTTCTGTTGTCACCTATATCAACATATTTTGAAGCAAAAGCAAGTATTTTTCCTAATGCTTGGTATAGTTTATGTATTATTCTGTGGCCACATTCTTTCTGACCTTTGCTATTGTACTTTCCTTGTCATTATTATAGTTGTTAGGCAGAAGTGTGTTAGCACAGGTACTGCTCACCCTTCACAACACGGGAAAGATCAGTTTCCCCTCTGTGCAGAGTGCACCTTTACCAATTGGAAGTGTTGCTACCATGCCTGTTAGTTGTTATAAACACTGTATTGAGTGTTTTTCCTCTAGATGTTGCACAGCAGTATTCATCTGCAACTGATCTTCATGGTAGACTTCATTTACCTGTACTACTCTTGTACTGTGGCACACCACAGAGTAGTTCAGTCCTGCTTTACAGAGTCCAAGACTGAATTTAGTGCAGCTCTTTAATGCAGCTTCTGTTTTAATGCTCTTTATTACCTCTGTTAGAAAAATAGAGAATGGAGTTTGACTAAAATAGAGAGGGCTGTAAAATGAATTGACTGAGAAGCAGAGTGAATGTCTTTAAGTCTGTTTGTCATTTGTCTAGTTAATGTGATAGTTCAGATCTTCACAGGTTAGCAGTCTTCTGAAAGATGTTTGGGTGAGATGGTTAAGAAGAAAGTTTGGGGGTTTCGATTAGTGTTTGGTTTGTTTGTTTTTAAGTGTATGTTTAGGGTTTTTTTACTTTTGAGGTCAAAGCCAATCCCTTCTGTCACTGACAGCAAGAAAATGTCCACCAAAATTATCTCAAGTCTTTTATTTTGTATTGAGGCAGTAGTTCAGCTAGCTTTTGCTCACTACGATCCTGTTACACTTTGTTGACAGTTTAACTGTCCTTCTTGTGACAGTTGGTAAAAGGTTCTAAAACCCGTTGAGTTCTGGATGATAGTTCTAGCAAGATGTTTCAGCCAGTACATCTACTAAGTCACTTGTTTCTGCTGTTTTAATACCTCAGTCTCCTGAATCTTTACTTACTAATCGTCTAACCATAAATACTTCTGTAGCTTTAAGTAGCTGGATCACAGTTATCTAACAGAAATACAGTATTTTGCTACTCTCAGCTGATGAAAACCAGAATTTCTACAAAAGGCTCTATTGTAAAATACCTGTTAGTTTGTTGTGAATTTCTTCCACTAGGTTGAAATGCCTTTTAACCTGCTGTGAACACTCTTTTAAAATTACAGTGAAAAGAAAAGGCACAATGTATTTCTTTATGAGGAAGCAGTAGGAAGGAGAATGAATTAAAATCAAGTAAAGTAATTACTAAGACACAAATGCAATTGTAAAATAATTGTGTAAATCAGTGTCAGATTTGTTCCTGCAGGTTATACAGAGTGAGACACAGCTGTTTGCAAAAGGATTAGGAGCTTTCTTATTTATAGTTATTTATGGAAGAGGCATTGAGACTGCAGACAAAAACTAGCATGTGCTTTGCTGGCCTGTTATGTACTATAAAATTTCAGCTGTACTTGTGACCCCACTTACTACTGGTCCATTGAGCTAGATGTCTTTGCTTCTAGATGTAGTTTTAAATTGTAGGACAGTACTTCACCTGTGGATATCTATTTTTGCAACAGTTCCCTATACTAGTGCTAATGAACTAACTGCTTTTCTTTCTTCCTAATGCAAATGCAGATCATCATCTTTGCTTCCCCCTCCCCTTTTTGTTAAAATCCTCTCTTGGAAACATTTTCTCAGTAAGTTCTCATCATGTTTATGTCTTTCTTCCAGTAGGAATTATTCATCCACTTCTCTAAGCCTTTTCAAAAGTGACTAAATGCAACTGAGTCAGATTGTCTGTTGGAATGAAGTGGCTGGGAGAATCCAAGAACATGGTGGTGAATGGCAGGAGAAGTGGAAGCAGATCATCTAATGACCATGCACAGAATCAGAGCAAACTGCAGCATGCAGGAAAGGAGCATCCCAAGACAAGCAAAAATGGAGTTGAAAGAAGATCAAGCAGATGTACGTACATGTTTATGCAGCTCTGTGCTGTATGTGATTCATCTGTCAATTTGCAATCAGACTGCTGCCTTGATTCATGAAAGAGGTTTGCATTCAGCAGAAGCATTAGTTATGTTTGTACTTGTTGCATGTATTAACTCATTTCAGGAATATAATTCTCTTCAGATCGGCTGAAAAGTTAAGTGATAATAACTGGATCTAAATTCATTTTGGACTGGTAGAAGTGTAACATACGTGATTGACACCAAGTGGGAAGTAGTGTGATTGGAAATGGATAACAAAATTTGAATTCCTAACCCAACTTACAGTGAATGCACATGTAGAAGTAAACCCCATTTTGAACAAAGTCACATATGTTGATAGTCATTATGAAACTGTTTTAAAGAATGTGGATTTTTGTTTTCGCTCTTGAGCTAGGATGAAGGACTGAGTACAAATTCAGAGTCAGTCAGTCCTTTATTCAGATTTTGGGAAAATCAGGTTTGAAATTTTCATGGCTTCGTCACATTTATACATCAGAAATTTTAGAGGCAGGTGTGACTGAACTGTGTGGTCTGAAATGTGCTTGTAGTTGGAGAGGGGAAGAGGGAAGGAAATCCAGAAGATTAAAGACACCCATAAAATATATTCTAAAATGCTTTCTCTGTTGGCTGCTACATAAATGAACAAAAGCAAGAGTGAAAAACTAACTGTGCTTCTGCTTCTTCATGTAGTTTATCATCTGTGGCTGTCTGTCCCCAAGCATAGCTGGGCTTTATAACCTTCCTTACAAGATATCTAATTTATACTCTTTTATTTGCAGGTAGTGGTGCTTCAGGATTTGAGGGTCAGAGTCGTTATGTGCCTTCCTCTGGAATGTCTGCCAAGGAACTGTGTGAAAACGATGATCTAGCAACTAGCTTGGTTCTTGATCCTTATTTAGGTTTTCAGACACACAAAATGAATACTAGGTAACTTGTCTTTATTTTTCTAGAAAAGAATTGATCTTCTTATAGTTGATGTACTTAGAGCAAAACTGTGGAATTTCTTGCATGTTTATCAAAGCCTGAAAAAATCACAATTTATGAGTAGCTTCCACCTTGAAAATGGTGTTGCATGTGATTCTGGAGCTTGGAGCTCAGTGGTAGCTGCATTTGTAACACTATCACAGCCCTTTGTGTTCATACTGTAGAACAGGTTGTTAGTAAATGCTGTTTCCTAGCTTAAAACTATTCCTAAGTGTTAAACCATTAGTCATTTGAAATATTTCAGAGACAGAAGTTATTGTTTGGGGACTTGCCTGTTTCTTTCATATGCCTAGGTGCTTTATGTTTTTCATCTTCTTACTCTTAATGACATTCAAAAAAGATGTAGTTCCTTCCACTTGATCTTAACTTCTTGTACACCCATGCAGAAGGACGGTGACTCAGACACATCTGTGTGCATAAGATACATTAATGTGCACACTGGGAACTTGCTTACCAGGTCTGCACATACACTTGCAGTGTTTTGCACCTGTCTGAATACTTCTGGTCTGAATTCAGTGTGGTCTTAGGGTTTAGTTGTTGCATGTTTCTTCCTGTTTTACAGATCTAGAGATCTCTATTAAACTTTTGTTTGCATACAAGATCTGCATTGGTACCTTAGTGGAGAAGCTATATATAAATGATAAGTTTCTGAGAACAGGAATCGTGTTCTTATTATTGTACAATAGTAAGACCTGGGATTTCCAGGTGGCACATCAGGGATAACAGGCTCCTTAACCCTTCCAGCTGTTGCTGTGGCTATTTTTAAAGAACAGTTTACCTGTGCAGCACAGTCACATAACCAGGGTATTAGTTAAGTAGGCTTTTGTATGTATGTATGGCTGCTAGATACGTTAGTGTTGTCATGTAGATAAATTGTTGCTGGAGAGTGCCATGTCCACCTTTAGAGGAATGCTTGAGATCTTCCTGTTCCCTCCATGCTGTTGGTTACAGTATCACCTTGTGCCCAAACCAGTATCTAGGTAGATAGTCTTACAGTTCAGTTTGGAGTGCCTTTGCATTTCCAGCAGTTAATTGACCTAAATATAATATGCTTAAAAGACCTTTTTTGGTTTGGTGCATGAATGGTAGTCTACAGGTTCTTAGGCTTTTTGCTACAGAAATGTTGTAGTCATTGTTTAATAGTTTGAGAAGCTACTTTTCATAGATGTTGCTTTCTGCTGATATGTTTTCAACACCTAGAATACTTTTGAAATCTGATTCAAAAGACTACAGAAAGGCTATCATGCATTTCTTCATTTCTCAGACTTAGAGAACAGTTGCAGGCAGTCTTCAAGGACAGTAGTTAATAATCTTGGAGCACTGTGGGAAATCCCTAGGCGAATTAAAATAAAGGCATCAGCATAGTTCTTGTTTATCTTTTTGGTAGAGTGATGGCACCTGCTTTTTATTATAGCTAGATGGTTTTCATAATACCAGATGCCAGTACCCAAATACATAATTGTAGTAGAAATTAGTATTTACAGCTTACGCTTGGTCAGTGAAGTTGTATTAGTTACATAGTTTGTGTATTGAGATGCACTTAAAAATAAAACAGCCTTTTGTGATGGCAAGCATTTCCTGTTCCCATCTTCTGATTTGTTTGAAGAGGAACTGTGGAAGTGACTGTGCCTGCTTTCTGCTTTGCAGGGGGAAAAGGTTTGTGTCTTTGTGACTAGCAGCACAGTGTCAGCTGGTGACTACTTAGCTGTACTTTACCTTACCTTTGGAAGCCAAGTCTGTATATTTTATGTATAAGTGTCTCCTATATAAGCACTTTCTCTATTTCATTCATTCCTTTAGTTGAAGAGTTTGGAAAGACCTCTCCTTTTGCCCAGATTATATCAATTAGAGGGGAATAAACCTCGTAACATTCTAGTAAAATAGCTGGATTGCTAGATTGTCGTTGGAATATTGTTGTTTTGCATCTTCTTTATACTGAATTTGTGATCTTATGGTAGAGTGGTGACAAGAACACAATGGTTATGTTTCTTTCTATTTTTTTTTCTTTTTCTGGTGTCCATAACAATCAAGTTCTGCAATTCCTTGACCTTCATCTTGGGAATTGAGCTGTTAGCTCTGTAGCTGTCAAGTCAGTAATGTCTGGAAGAGCTGAAGACTAGTTCTCAAAAGATCAATTGGATCCCCCAATGAGTTCGTCCAGTGTTCCTATGAAATACCTTTTTGTCACTAGGGATTTGATAGACAACATGAAATGTAGCACAGTGGCTTTACCCAAAAGTAACTTTTGTTCCTCCTCTTGGATTTTGAAGAGAAAGCAAGTTGTTTCCAGAGCTTTTGGCCTGCTTTACAGGCCGTGTGGTCATTCCTTCATCAAATTGGTAGCTCTTATCTTGACAAAATAGCAGGTTAGCAGTTAATAAAAAAAACATCCCATATGTTAGGAAGTATTGCTGCTGGTACAAATCCTGTTATATCAGACCCTTTTTTTTTTGGTGACAAAGACTATCCTGACTGTAAGATTTATTCAGTCTTGCATACCTGTCCTTTTT
This sequence comes from Bucco capensis, assembly GCA_013396975.1. Classification (NCBI taxonomy): domain Eukaryota; kingdom Metazoa; phylum Chordata; class Aves; order Piciformes; family Bucconidae; genus Bucco; species Bucco capensis. Next base: position 268,623 of record VWZO01020931.1, read on the forward strand.
GTAAAAAGAAAAGTGATTTTTGCCAGCTCTTGCTTCCTGGGCTGAAGGTTGTTTAACACTAGAGATTGAAACTGACTCTTGTAAAAAGCCAGGTGAACTCTTATCTTACCTCTCTTAATTTCAGATGATTTTCCCTGGGCTGAGCACTGTATCTTGCAGTTGCATGCCTTCGTGTCTAATTCACTCTTCACTATCTTGCATACACATGGGCTAGGATTGGAATCTTAAGGCAGAACTTGTGATCACACTGCTGCTGTTAGCAGTCGCTGTTCCCTGGCTGCCGAAAGCACCAGCATCATGCTAGTGAATACTGAGAGCAGTCCCAATGTCTAAGTTTGCAAGTGATTTAGGAGTCGAATGCATTGTAATCTGTTTTAGGAGAATCTTAGCGTGTTGCCTCAGTCCATATTGACACTTTCTGTGAGTGTACACACTGTATGCTGTGGGTGGGTTTGTCTGGTAACGTTCAGACTAAAGGAGCAAGCTTGAAGAATTCCCATGTTTTTTGTAGCAAACATTAGGTTTGGGGATGATGTATGGGAAGCACTTTTGTCTCCACACTGCACCAAGAGCAATTGCTGACCTTGGTGTAAGCCATCAGTTGTTCCTTATCTTGACAGAGCACATCACTCTTTGTCCCTTAGGGTCACCCTTGCGTGATAATGACAAAAAAGGCAAAGTGGTTCCCTGTCACTTGTATTTGTGGGCCTGTGCTGAATCTATCTGTGCTCCTTAGCTGATTTCAGTATATTATTAAAGGGCTTGCTCAGTATTTATCTTGAAGGGGTTTTGGAAGTAGAACAAGTTATGTGGCTTCTGCTCAAAAAAAGTTTTGTGGCTCTGTAGTTGTGTTAGGGCACTGTGGAGATACTGGGTTAGAAGTATACAGCCCTTGCATAGTGACTCCCTGTTTCAGAATGAAACTTTTCCATTCTGCAGGCCTCAGGGTCTCTCTACTTTACCAAATGATTTTGTTTGACTTTTGGGTAAAATCTCCTTTCTGCCCACCCCCCCGGTACGTATATAGTTTGAGTTCAAGAAGTTCAAGTAATGTGGATTACTTGCATTGTTAAAAATGCCATTTTGAACTTTGTCCTTCAAAGAACATGGTGGTTTTTTTCCCAGATATCAACACTGGAGACTAAACACAGAACAAGCTGATTTTTATATAACTAGCTTTAAGTTAAGGTACTCATATTCTATAGGGTTGGGTGGGGAGGAAGCCAAAATGTATATTAACAGAATTAATTGTTTCCACTTGTTGTAGGTAGATGATTTTCAACTCTTGTGCTGTCTTGAATGCTAACAGCCTTGCTGGTTTGGCTTCTGTGCTGAATCTCTGGTATTAGATGAACAGTAACTTGCTGTCTTTTCATAGCCACTTAAATACCATCCAAAGTGCCTGTTTTTGAGAGGCTGATGGGATGCTGTCTTTTGATAAATTCACTCTTCTTGATGTTCTCCAGTCAGAAGTTAAGAAGTAGGTGTAACAGTATAACTCCTTATCATGGAGTTCCATTCTAGATCTCTTGCAGGATCAGTTTATCCTTTGTGTTCAAACTCACTGCTCTCAGTGACCGAGACTAAGCAAGGTGCTGTGCTTCTGATGTTACCAGAAACTCTCCTTTAACTTCCCTTATAGGCAAGCATCTCACCGACCTTTGGCTTTATATCTCAGAGTTTCAAGAGTCTTTAAGTATTCCCGAGGTAAGAGAAACTTGAGAGAGAGAAAGAGCTTTGCTTCCCCAAGCCATTTTCCTAAGTCTTCCTTACTGAGACCACCTCAGTTTGCCCATAGGTGGGATAAGGTCATCTTCTAGCAGATTTTGAAATTGCAGTAGCCATAGCTTTATGGATCTTGTTGACTAGGGAAAAATAAATATTCCTAGGGAAGTAGAAGAAGTTTCTATTCTGCAGCTTTGCAGAAAGAAGGGCTGTTGTTATTCCTGTAAAGATACTGTAATAGCTGAGTTTTTCATTCTTAGCTTACCTTTAACAGCAGACTGTTTTGTAGCAGGCTCCATGTTCTGTGAGACCTAACCCCTGAAGCTGTTTGTAGGGTGGCTCAAGGGGCCTGTGAGCAGTTTCAAACACCAGTCTCCTGTTCAGTTTCTGTGATGGAATTTAATGAAGGTACTGTTCACAGGAGCAAACCAGAAGTCTAGCTCAGCAATTCTGATTGACTCTCTTTAGAGACTGGGTTGGCTGCTTTGTTTTGTTGGCATTCTTCTGCTCTTTCTATCTCTCTGTTTCTCTTCTTTGAACTAACCTCCTATTTCACTGACAATTGAAAGCCAGGTCCTTTGGCTCAGCTTGTATATATACATTTAGCTGTGGGGTCTCTTCAGGCTCTCTTCATGGTGGCACTCAAAAACAGTCATGTAGACTCTTCCAGCAGATGTGTAGATTTTTGTACTGTCACGTGTAAATGAGGAAGCCCTGTAACACCAAAATGGTAGTATTTGTTACTTCTCAAACCCAACTGGCTTTTAGGTAGGTATTGCTGGGAAAGACTAATCAATAAACTTGTGTTGCATGATACTCTTGGGAGAAGTGAAGTGCCTACCAGCAAACCCTCAAATTCTTAAGGAACACTTAACTTCTAAACTTTCGTGGCACATTGACTTATTCAGTGTCTCAAATTGGAAGGCACCTTTTAAGGTATACATGGAGATACACCTGTGAAAGTACTGAAGCTTTTCCTGAGGAGTCTGGGTTCTAGTATTCTGGATTAGCTCATAAACTATGTGGTTTCAGTGCTAATTACTGAAAAATGTAGGATGTTGATTCTTTTTCTGTAGGTGTTGAGACACTCTTTAAGCTTAGCATCTGCCTGCCTGTTTTTTTTCCCGGCTGGTGGTTGAGTTGGGATACTGCTTTCTTTAGCTAGCCTGGTCCAAGCTGCTTCTCATGATAAACAAGTATAATTATGTCTATCAACACATACATTGCCTGTCTCAGTTGCTAATGCAGTTTTGAATATGATAGGTTTTCTGTATGTCTTGGCTCCTGCAGGTCACTTAACTAAAACAATGGTGCATTTCCACATACAGCATAAAATGTAAGGGAGAGGGCAATCATTCATTTAGCCCAGCAAGAACAGACATAGCTGAAGACCAATTTCAACTGTAAATCCTCTAGCTTTTCCTCCTATAATGTTTGCAGATAGAGATGTAAACAAAGTGTTGACTTGTCATGTTTGTGCACATTGGTATTCTTTGTAAATACAGCTAGGTCCTTGTTGGGAAGTGTTGCTGATTGAAATTGAGAGCAAGTTCTATTCTGAAACTGGTCAGGTTCAGTTCAGGCTATATCATTTTAAATTCCCTTCATGTCTAAGGCAGCTCTCTGAGTTACAACTAGCAAATCTGGGAGAAGTCTTTCTGTTTGGGGAGAACTGGGAGATATTATTGTGTCTGACTGACAAGTCAAGGGAGACTTTGCTATGCTATGCAACAAAAATAATAATGATCATGTCATCTGTAGTCTGAAGGGAGTTCTCTTCTGTGGTCTCAGCAGCTTGTTAGGCAGTTAGCTTTTTGGGGAGATGGGATGAGTCTATTCTTCAACAAAGAACTTGGTTTGAACTTCTTGGCACCATAGGTACTAGAGTTCTAAGTGGGCATCTCTTTCTTGACTGACTCTTTATAATCTTGTCAGATGTTATCCCAGCCAGAAGAAAGCTTATCTAATGTCTTCTCAGAGCTACTTACTGTATCTTCTCTCCTGGGTTTATGCTGATAATTTTTGCCACATTCAAAACTATCTGAAAGATTGCCTAGTTTTATTACAAGGAAGTTTTTCAGATGGAGAATGCAGAGATGTGTAAAGCAATAGTGTGGAATGCTGATAACCTGCACTGCTGCTGGAAGTGATAACTGCCCTGAGGAGGTCTGTCTTGATTGTATCAGGAGCACAAACACAGCATTTTACATCTAATGAAGGAAATTGAATCCTTATCGTTGCTAGTTATTTCTGATTAAATGTGCCTTAGCAGAGGGTTGGACTGCATGATCCCCAGAGGTTCCTTTCCAAGCCCTGCCATGCTGGGATTCTGGGAACACTTAAGATATTTTTTGTTTCTGTCAAGTTGCATAGATGAAGGGAATATTATTTGGTCATCTCAGAAGTAATTACCTCCAACATTCAGCATTTCTGAGATAAGGATAAGCTAAGTGATATGATAATTAAAAAACAGGGTATCAGTGAGGGGAGTTGATGAGGTTTTCTTCTACCATCTTCAGGAATTTATTTCCCCTTGTTTACCTTTGCCTTCAAATACAGACTTCATTTGGTAAGTAAGAGGAAATAAAATCAGCATGGTAACACACTTCAAACAACAGGTATTGGGGCATATGTATGGCTATGTGCTCAGTCAAATGCAATTTAGACAGGTAACAGCATCATCTCTTATTTCAGTTGTGCTTTGTCAATGATTTTACAGCTGAAAAATGGAACTCCTGCTTCTTGCAGTCATAAAGTTTTTTTTGTAACCACTTTTTTTTCCTGTTGAAGGTATGAAGGATAGGGGTTTTTTTTCTTAAGTCTCAAGCTTTGGGAAGAAGTCAGAATTCTCCTTTAATGTACAGTAGTTTAGTTTCATATACTCATGATTCCAACTAACCATTTCCTGTAGCATATTTCTAGGGAAAAATTCTTGTGCTAACTTGTGTAGCTTCAGTCTTCCCCAACATAGTATCTATGTTGCCTGTTATTATTTGTAGCAGATATACTTGTGTACTCATTAAGAGATGTGTTTTATATCAGAGTTTTGTTATGTGGTTCTCAGCAGAACGGAGGGGTTGAACATTCCAAGTAGTGAGCTTGGCTGTACCTTACATGCACATAATGGTCAGTCAGGGTCTTTATGCTAGGAGTTAAATATTAATATAGCTAGCAGTGCTATGAGTAACTGTGAGGAAGAGTTGGGAATGAATAGCAGTGGACTGGAATAGCTTTATTCTTTATTTCAGATTCCGACCTATTAAAGGAAGGCAAGAAGAACTCAAAGAGGTGATTGAGCGCTTTAAGAAAGATGAGCACTTAGAGAAAGCCTTCAAGTCCTTGACGTCAGGTGACTGGGCCCGGCACTATTTTCTTAACAAGAACAAAATGCAGGAAAGGTTGTTCAAGGAACATGTAGGTGTATTTGTCATTAATGTGCTTTTTCAGATGGTTGAAAGGCTAAGAAAATGCAAACCTTTCTTAGGAATGTAGCAGTAGTAAAGTAATCCACTGCTCTGTTCTGTGTCATTTGTTTGATTGCTTTTTAACAGAAATTTCCTTTGTTTTTTTCAAACCCAGCTTGCATACCTCTCCCACTTTTTTTTTTTTTCTGGTTACCTTACCATTTCCTTTTATTTATTAGACTTGTAGAAAGGAGAACACTTTTGTCTCTTTTGCCATTGGCTTAAGTCATAAGCAGAAGAGACAAGACTTCCCTCCAGGAGACAAGAGTTTTGAGGACTTCTTTCATTCTTTTGGAAGAGGTTTTTTCCCCCATCTTTTTTGCTAATTGTGCTTTTCTTTTATTATAATTTTTTACTTACAGCTATTATAAATGAAGTTGTGTGACAAAGAAAGCTAAAGGAAAAGGAAGAAGCCTTACATATAGGAGCTTTATGTGGGAGTTATTCCTCTTTCTCCGCTTCCCATACTTTCCATACCCTAAATCCATTTTGTATCTAGCATAAAGGCTATTGACTCTCAAAGTTGCAAGGAAATCATACTATTTTTTTACTTCAAAAAACCCCAAAGAACTCTTTCAGGAATGAGTACATTGTTTTCAGGTACAACCAAAACAAATTTGACCTACCTTAAAGTGTTAGTAGTGCAAAATGAAAGAGTAGGCAGCAAATTCTGCTTTCCCAAAGTATATTTTGAGTTTTAAATTAAAAAAAAAAATTAATCCAGCAATCCCTGAATCCAGCAGCAGGGCCCAACCCTGCTTGACTTCCGAGATCAGACGAGATCAGGCCTGCTCAGGGTGGTATGTACTCAGTGACTTTAAGAAGACTTTAAGAAGAACTTACCCATTTTTCATTTGGTTGAGCCAATTTTACACCATTTGAGACATGTTCAATTTTGTTAGCCTCTTTGGCTGGCTTTGTTATCCAGTGAGCATTCCTGCAAGTCACTCTGAAGAAGTAAGAATAACATAATGTGTATAGCTAAAATATATAACCAGAAATGCACTGCAGCAAACAACATCCTATTGCAATATCCATTTTTTGGTAATTTTTTTGGTGCAGTTCACTGACTTTCATTATTTCTATGTAAAGTTCTTCACTTCTTTTGTTTTGCTTGTAACAAAAAAGTGCTGTTTTCTTTCACCGCAGGTATTTATTTATTTACGAATGTTTACAGCTGACAGTGGGTTTGAGATCCTGCCCTGCAATCGGTATTCTTCTGAGCAAAATGGAGCCAAAATTGTTGCAACAAAAGAATGGTAAGAAATACAGTTTGCTGCTGCATTCTGTTTCTGTCACTTAATTTTGAAAGATGCTTAAAAAGATACTAAAAAGGTATGATTTGGAATAAGAACTGTAATCCAGGAAAGACAAAGTTTTGTATTTTTACTTACAAAGTGAATATGTTGTCTGTCTGTCATATATATTTAGTATGTCCATAGCCATCTGTGTCAGAATAATGTGGCCAAGCTTTGGAATGGCTAGTCTGAAGAGCAGTGGAAACAGTGCCCCTGCAAGATAATGGGAATTGGACATGTCTTCCTAGGCTGAGCCTCTGATCTGCTCTGTTTATGATTAGCTGCCTGCACACGAAGGCATCATGATTTTGTTGGGTTTTGTTGGTCATTGTGTCCTCCTGTGAAATCCCTCCAAATGGTCTATTTCAAGGACCAGCTTGGTGCTGAAGTACTACTCATGAAAGAGGAAAACAAATTGTGTCAATTCTGACCTATTTTTGAGTTCATGGCTTCATAAAAAAGGTCTACTATTAAATTCTGAGCACCTTCACTATGCTGTGTTTCTGGCCAAGAGACGCATAGGAAATGCAAAGCAGCAGCTGGAGGAAGTCAGAATGTCTTTAAGTGCTGATGGGAAGGAGTGTGCACAAATGAAAAACATCTTGCTTTTGCCTTTTACAACTGTAGAAGCTGAAGTAATCAATTCCTGCAGTTTCTTGCAGTCTCAGGAAATTGTAGAGACAATGGTGGTAGTGTCTGTCAGAGTTGATGTAATAGATTGTATGTAGTAGCATAAAACAATTTATTTTGTGCCTTATAAAAAGTCTGTTTAGCCCAATATCCTGTCTGTAACTGAATTACAGCATGAGGTTTATAGGGATTGAGAAATGGTTTACAAAACACTTTCTGTTACTGACAGCTTTTCTTTTTTGTGAAATTACTTTGTGATTTTGGCATACATGTTCTTATTTCTGCTACTCTTCTTACATTAAAGGAAGAGGAATGATAAAATAGAATTACTTGTGGGCTGTATTGCTGAACTATCAGAAATGGAAGAAAACATGCTGCTGAGACATGGGGAGAATGACTTCAGTGTCATGTATTCCACACGGAAAAACTGTGCACAACTGTGGCTTGGTCCAGCTGCATTTATCAACCATGGTGAGTAGTTATGTCCTTTAAAATGCTTCCTATCCTTAAGCAGTTCTGCTCAGACGTGTTGTCATATATGAGCTGAACAACACAGGACCTCAGAGAAAGTCTGAGTTTGGCATACTGTGTTACTGTCAGACAAGATCTTGCTGGGATTTTCCCAGACCAGAGCTGATCAGCTGTGAACTAGGGAATTCACAGAAGGCTCTAGGGAGTGAGTGTTCCCTTCTTCCTTCACAGAGACTTTGGAACTGGCAGCTAAATTAGTGGAGCATGTTGTGAGTTACCTTGAGTTCTTTGTGGACTTAGTCAACAGTAACATATTTCTTAGGTGAGCTTCTTATGCCTTCTTTAACCCTTTTCACAGAATCGTAACAGATTCTGTTGTATTTGTATGCTGAAGGAAAGGCAGGGAGGATTTAAGATAAATGCTGTTACCTTAAAGAGGAGAAAAAATGAACATTTGTGATAGCATAGGGAAGAGCTCAGAAACCAAACTATATGTAAATAGATGTCTTCTGATGTATAGCTTTGTGCAATACTAACATAACTCCCAGTATTTAGTTGAGATTCTCTAGTTACTGAAGTCAGAGCGAATCCTTACTTTAGATATCTACAACTATTCATGTGTCAAGTCTTATCAACAGTTAATTGACTTTATCTTTTGGACCTTTTTCAGATTGCAGACCTAACTGTAAGGTAAGCATCAAATTAAAATTAAATAAATAAAGCACCCCATTTCCCTTTGTCCCTGCACCTTTTCCTCCCCAACTGTTTTATTTCCCTTTTCTTGTTCAAATACTATTCAACTTTCATGATTAACCTCTTTTTTGGGTGTGTGTGTGTTATTTCTCCCCTCCCTTCCCTGTGATCTCCTCCTGCAGTTCGTATCAACAGGCAGAGACACAGCATGTGTGAAAGCTCTCAGAGATATTGAACCTGGAGAAGAAATCTCTTGCTACTATGGAGATGGGTTTTTTGGAGAAAATAACGAATACTGCGAATGTTACACCTGTGAAAGGTAAGGAGCCAGGTTGTGTTGTGTGTGTATTGGGTTTGGCTGAGATGGAGTTCATGTCCCCATACAGTTTTCAGAAATGCTGTGTCTTGGGTTGAAGATAACCTGTGATGTTGTGACTGCTACAAGGCTGGCACAGCACCAAGGGGATGGGGTGGACGAGATCCTGAGAGGGGACACAACCGAGGCAGCTGACCCAAACTGACCAAAGAGCTATTCCATGCCATATGATGTCAGCTCAGGGATAAAAGGCAGAGGAGGGGGGAGGCAATGGCGGTGGGAAGAAGACGTCTGCCCCCCAAGCAACCACTACGCGTTCCGGAGCCCTGCTTCCCAGGAGAGGGCCAGACATTGCCTATTATGGGAAGTAGAGACAAAAGCACAATATTGCTTTGCTTTACTTCACATGCACGGCCTTGCCTTCCTTTATTTTGCTTATTAAACTGCCTTTACTAAAACCCACGGGCTGTTTCCATCTCATTCTCTCCCTCTTGTCGTGCCGTGGGAGGTGTGCGGCAAGAACATGATAAAGAACCTTGGTGGGTACCTGGCGCTCGGCCAAGGTCGACCCACCACAGTATGAAACTGAATCTTCCTGGTTGTGAGTACTCAGATTTTTGGACAGATTTGGACACAAAGGCTTCCTAGCTGTTTGTTGTAATGATGTTTTTTTATGTTGTTACTGAATGGTCATGTTCCCTGAGAACTCCTGCATTCTCTCTTACTTTCGATTCTCTCTCTGTTCTGGAGGTAGCCTCAAATGAGAATAGCAAATAAAAAGTGTAGATTCCTAAATATATTTGTACTGAATGAAGTAGAAAGGAAGAGCAGTTGTAGCTTCTGTGAGACCATTAGCAACTGACCCTCAACTTCTGCTCTTTTTTTACACTAGAAAAAAACCAAATTTCATTAACATTTTCTGTGTTGACCTGAAGCTTTCTTCTGTTGGGAATGGACAAAGTCATTTTCACCCTATGGTATTAGAACTTGGAGGCTTGTGTATTTGTAAAGATCTGCTGGTTTGGACACTACTTGCCTCTATCTGTCCATCGCACAAGAGCAACAAAGTTGCTTTTCACCTGTGTTGTCCTAACCTAATTTCTTCACAAAATCAGTTGGAAGAATTTCATAGTTGGTTTATGCCCTGTTGAAACTTCTGCTTACTGTGAGCATAGAGACTCAGTGTCATTTTTAAGAGCTTCACCTAGCTCCAGGAGGAGCTACACAGCACCTGTAACAGTTCTGTTACTGTTTGACCTGAGTGTAAAGAGAAAAAAACCTGTAAAGGGCAAAATATTAATCATATTGAGAAATAGCTTAGTGCCATTACATTTAAATAGTTTAGTAATCCTACCTTCATTTTTACTAGCTAGTTTGGTCACTAACAATTCTTGCAATTGAAGGGAAAATCTTCTGGTGTGGACCTCCAAGCTCATGTGGTTTTGGTAGGTTATTCCAAATGAAGGGTACAGCCTCAGACTTCATCCAGAGAGTTGCTAGTAGCTGTTGAATAAATGGCCACCATGATTCCTTGCTCCTTGGAGTGATATGTTCCTTCTTGCTCACGTTCCTTTGATTGTTGATTTTGATGTAATATGGACGTGCTTTCTCTTTCAGGACAAACCACATTTGCACTTGCCATCTTCTTGTATTAAAGCATGAAAATGTATTTTAAAGCTAACATTTGGGTAGTTCTAACCTCAGGAATCTGCTTTTCAGCCACAAGACTGTATTACAGCAATCAGATATGAGAGATTTGAATTTAGGGGAGTTAAGCAAGGCAAAATGAGTCCTTGCCAACACTGATGAGGCAACTGTTGCTTTGTACACCACAAAAAAAATCATTAAGTGACCCAGTTTTGACCATGAGTAAAGAGTGTTAAGGGTGTTAATTGGTAATGTTTAAAAGCCAGGCTTCTAAGGACCTGTGGGGTGTATTTGGGAGCTGTAGGAAGGTTGACACTGTACTATTTTTTTTTTCTTCCCTAGAAGTCCTCACCAAGAAAATTTGCATCTCTTTACATATGTGCATGTTCTCTTCTCTGATGAGCCTGCTGGCAGTGCTGGCTGAGCCAGCTGGGCTCCAAAGACAAGACGTCAGAAGACAGTTGTGGTTGTTTATAGCACCATTACTTCCTGATCTCAAGTGGCTGTTGCTGGTGCTAAGTTCAGTCTAGTAGCTGAAGCTGCCTGGAACTTGCAGAATTCAAAATAATCCTGAATGTTCCATGTCAAGAGCTAATTTGAGAACAAGTATTGCATAGTAATTAACCTTGTGGAGTTTTAAGAGTCAGTCACATCTTTTTTTTTCCACTTGTAGTTAAGTTTTGTAGATTTTCTTCCAGTATAACACATTGGGATCCCAAGTGAAGTTGTCTTCAGTAATACTGTGAACTGCAAGTGTCCTGGATTATGAAAGAGTGTCAAAGAAATCTTGGTACTAGTGGTTAAGTGCAAGTACAGGAATTCTTAATCCTCATCCTTCTCTGTGATTGCTTAAAAAAAAATTGTAGGTTTGCTCAGCCATCTCATTTTCACTGTAAATAGGTACTAAGATCTTTCAGTTATGAAGGAACACAGAACTGTGTGATAGTTTTATTCCATTTTCTGTGCTTTTCAACTCTTGCTGATACAGTAACAAGCATTGTAACTGAAGCTAGCATTTTACCAGCCTGAGGTGATTAGGAAAAATTTATCTAAGCTAATATAAGTAGTATTTTGAACTTGTATATTTCATTTTCATGTGTATAATTTGACTATGAAACAATACTAAAGTAGACGTAGAGCAAGGGAAACCTGCTATTTTTCTTCTTGCAAGAAATAAGTGAAAGGTTTTTCTGCACATCTCACTAAAATGAGATAAGGATATAAATACCTTACTAGAAAAGCCCACAAAATGCTAATAAATGCAGTGGTTGTTGGTATTGTTTGTACAAATACACCTGGGATTCAAACTATTGTATATGAAACAATGTTCTAAGTTCCTATTGAGAGTTACTAATACATTGTGTCCTCTTTTTCTTTGTAGACGTGGAACTGGTGCTTTTAAATCAAGAGTGGGATTGCCAGCACCTGCTCCTGTGATCAACAGTAAATATGGACTGAGAGAAACAGATAAACGATTGAACAGACTGAAAAAATTGGGTGACAGCAGCAAAAATTCAGACAGCCAGTCTGTCAGCTCCAACAATGATGCAGATACCACTCAGGAAAAAGCTAATGCAAGTAAGGAAGGGGGGAAGGCTGGAGTGTGCAGTGTGAAAGGTTTCATAAAACCATGAAAAACTCTCACTGTGGTGGAATTCCTCTATGGTTGAGAATTCATTTAGTGTTGAGATGCATTTCAGGTACTGGTCATTAGAGCTGTATTTTTTCTCAGGAATCTGAAGGCAATTTAAATAGCAAATTCATGGTTTACCTTAAATGTTTCAAGAAGAATAGGTGGTATGTTCTTGTTTTGTTTTCTTTCATTTATATCAAAAGCAAATGGTGTCAGTTCAACTTCTATCAATAGTGTATGAGTTCCAACATAATGCTAAGCTATCACATGCAGTAGTGTGGCTTAGGAAAGAAAACTTACATAATTGAGTTATCTACATCCAGTAGGATAACAATTTTGGAATAAATACTCTTAGGAGAGATTATTAAACGGAATCACAAAGATTGGAAGAGACCTCTTAAGATCATCAAGTCCAACCATACCTATCACTAACACAGCACACTAAACCATGGCTCTAAGTAGAGCATCTAGATGCTTCTTAAACACCTCCAGGGATGGTGACTCCACCACCTCCCTGGGCAGCCTATTCCAAGACCAAATAGTCATTTCCTGTAGAGACCCTTTAAATGGAACAGCTCTTCCCTCTCCACACCCAGGACTGATAGTCCAGGTACCTATTCTGAAGTGGAAGTGCACTGTTAGTAATCTCAGGAGAAACTGAAGGGGATTTTTGTTTGTGGTGCTCCTTGAGAGGCTTCTCTTCATGGAGCAGTGAGTATCATTTATTTACTTTGCCCCCTTCATTCCCACCACTACCCTCAGTATAGGCAAAATAGAAATAACTTAAAGGCTGACTTAAGTAGCAAACAGGTTTGGAGCCACAGAAAATATTATGGCTTCATCTGGCTCCTGTTTGCAGCTGTACTATTGAAAAAGTGTAAACAAAACAAACCACAAACAAACAATCCCAAAACCTTACTTCCACAGATCCTCTTATGATCTCTCATTACAAAGCTCTGGAGTTGCAACTTAGTTTGGGCAGAAAAAACTCCTTTTCTTGCCACAGGAGGTGACTGATAGCTGGATACCTGACATGACAAAACCATGACAATACTTAGGGGTTTGGAGGTTTTCTTCCTACAGGGGGAGGAAAAAATTCTGGGGTTAATAGTAGAGTATGCTGATCTTTGGAATTTGCTGGAAGAATGCTCAGTAAAATCTGTGGATAATGTGGGATGGGTTTTTTAAAAATGGCTAGAAGAAGAAATCCAGTAAAAAACAAAGTTGGTATGTTGGGAGCAGTGAGGGAAGTGTACCTGGAATTCAGGGGTACCTCTGACTTGTTGGACTGTTCCTTTCATGTCTGAGTTGCAAGTTGGTGTGCAGCAAGGAGTGAGGCTGTTTACCTCACCTGTTTGATGGATTTTGATGAAGTATTTAAGTGAATTAACTACAGTATTTGGGAGTGGGAAACACAGGATAAAGCAGTGTCATAACCAACCTCCTGTTTTCTTTTGCAGCTAACAGAAAATCTTCAATTGGCGTAAAAAAGAACAGCAAAAACAGAACATTAACAAGACAGTCTATATCAAGAATTCCAGCATCATCAAATTCTACCTCATCTAAACTAACTCATATAAATAATTCCAGGGTACCAAAGAGACTGAAGAAGCCTGCAAAGCCTTTACTTTCAAAGATAAAGTTGAGAAATCAGTGCAAAAGGCCAGAGCAAAAGAATGCATCTAGAAAGCTTGAAATGGGAAATTTAGTTCTCAAAGAGCCTAAAGTAGTTTTGTATAAAAACTTGCCCATCAAAAAGGATAAAGAATTGGAGGGACCAGTCAAAGTCACAGTCTCTAGTGGGTGCTTGACAAGGCATGCAGCCAGAGAACACAAACTGAATTCTGTGAAAGGTGCTCATGAGCATGGGGATCTGCCACCCTGCACATACATAACCAGGAGGTCAATGAGAACAAGGATGCACGTGAAGGAGACCTCTGAAATAAGGCTTGAACCAAATATGTTGGATAGCTATAAGAATAACCTGAGCGGAACGCGGTCGGACCTTTTAGAGCAGCAGTCTCACGTGGGAAATGAAAGTGATGTGGCACGTGGAGCATCACACAAAGGGGAGGTTAGGTGCCAGAAAAATGATGCAGGCATGTCAAGAAAGAGATCTCGGCAAGGAAAACTTGTGAAACCTTCTGCAAAAGCAGAAGAAACTGATACTATGCACAACACATCTGTGAAGGATGAAGTACCAGGTTTGGTTAGTTCTTATTCAGAACTGGGAGAGAGGAACAACGTGGTGGACACACCTGTTGGCTGTAAAGGCTGTATCCCTGGGTCAACAGATGGCTGCTCTGTTGTCACATCTGACAATTTTAAAGCAAAAGACAGCTTTAGAACTGCAAAAAGTAAAAAGAAAAGACGTATCACGAGGTATGATGCACAACTTATCCTTGAAAATAGCTCTGGGATCCCTAAACTGACTCTCCGTAGGCGCCACGATAGCAGTAGCAAGGCAAACGATCAAGAAGGTGATGGAATGAATTCTTCAAAAATAAGCATCAAATTAAGTAAAGACCATGAAAAAGATAATAATTTATATGTAGCAAAGCTAAACAATGGGTTTAACTCAGGATCGGGCAATAGCGCAACAAAACTAAAGATCCAGCTGAAGCGCGAGGAGGAGAACAGAGGGACGTACCCTGAGGACCTGCATGAGAATGGTGTCTGCTGTAGTGAGACTCTCTCCCTTTTGGAGTCCAGGATGGAAGTAGATAATTATGGTCACTATGAAGAGGAGACAGCAGGTGAATCTTCATCAGAGGAGGATGATGAAGAGGAAGATGACTATGATGATGAATTTGATGACTTTATTCCTCTTCCTCCGGCGAAGAGATTAAGGCTTATTGTTGGCAAGGATTCAATAGATATTGATATTTCTTCCAGGAGGAGAGAAGATGAGTCTTTTAAGGCTCAATGCATAAGCTTATAGGTCTTAAACTGACCTGGATGTCATTTGTAAAAAAAAAAATAAAATAAAAAATTAAAAAAAAAAGATAAAAATGAAATATTTAAAAAACCCACAAAAACAACAACAATTCCATTTGATTATTCCTCAACTGAAGAACTTTCTGAAGAACTTAGTGGCAGCACTTCTTTATTGTTTATTCACCTATCAGCATACTCTTGTAGAAAGTGTACAGCTTACTGACTCTTCTTAAGTCTGATTTGTGCAGATTTTTATTGTACTTTTTACTAGCCTTCTTACGTGCAATTCTGAGTTAGAGGTAATAATGCTCTGTTGTAAAATAAAGGCTCAAGCAAAATTTATGAAATGGCATCAAATCTTTCCCAGCAGGACAATGAGGATACAGTGTGGCTACAGCATTAGTTTGGATCAGGAAGAGCATTGGTTTGCTCATACAATATTTGACTAAACAAGTCAGAATCAGAGTAGCAGCAGATTAAGGTTTTTTAGTCTATGTTAATATCACCAGCAATGACCTACAGCTTTTCAATTGATTTGCTAGATGGTTTTTTTCCTCCCCCCTCAGAGTTGTCAGTTCTAACACTGTATGCTGTCCCAGACCTACTGTTTGTGGCCTTTGTTATAGTAGCAAATCATTGGTTGGAAGTCAAATTGATTTCTTTAAAAAAAAAAAAAAAGGAGGGGAAAAAAATACTTAAAAGGTGTTGACAATTTGCTGACTTTTTAGTACATTATATGTACAAGGGGAGCAGTATGCAGAAAGAAAACGTTTGGATATGGTGTATTTATTGCTTGTTCTGTAAATTAAACACCTTGTATTTAACACTTTTCAATACTTTTAGATAAAAATTGTTCTTTGCAAGAATGATTGGTGCTTATTTTTTCAAGAATTTGCTGTGAAATAATGTGATTACAACGGGCAACATTTATCCACTGAACTGCAGCTCTCCTAAATTGGTTCCTCATATTTTTTCTGTTGCACTTGTAAAATGCTACAAGGAGTTTAAAGAAAATCTATTCACTTTAAGTTATGATAGTTTTATGAAATTAAAAGTAAAATAACAAGTCACAGCTTTTGTTCTGTGGTAACCTATAAATTGTTTGTCTTTTAAGAACCAGTTGTAAAAGACTGAAAAAAAATGTATATGTTGTAAATATTTGTGTGTTGTGAGAAATTTTGTCATAAGAAATTGAGATAACTTGCCAGAAGGGTTTTTAAGTTTAGAAATACATCCATGCCAATAAAATTAGGAAATTGTAAACCTAGTTTTAAACTCTGCATCAGTTGGAGTTCTTTGCTCATACGTAGTTCACTTCCGAGTCTGCTTTGTAACAATGAAGAGCATCAGGGCAATCGTTGGCTCTTTGGTTTCTAATAAAAGAATGTTAGGGAACTTCTGGGCCCAAAGGACTTGGTTTCTGTCTATCAGTCAGCTCAATGATAAGCCATTTCTCTGGAACAGGTCTAATATGTCACAGCTGGCATAACCACACAGCACTCTGCTCTGTGCTGTTGGTGTTTGGACTCAGACATGCAGCAAGGTTTAGAGGTTGTGTGTCTAGCAGGGGTAGAAACAGAAGTTACATCAGAAAATTGCTGTTGGGTTAGTTGCATCCACTCTTGGCTGCACAGTGTCTTCATGTCCAACCCTGAGCCAGGCGAGCGCTGTGTTCCCCAGCTGTGGAAGCCTCAGTGGCATTCTTGGCTCGAGCTGATCCTAGTGCCTGGGCCCATCTCTGAGCCTCACAGAAAGGAAGAATTTTGCCAAAGAAATCCTTCCAAGCACATTTCAGTGATTTTATTAGACTCCAAATCAGAATCTGCCTCCCTCTCCCTTCCCTTCTGTGTGCTTAGCAGAGGATGAAGTGTAGAGCTAGACACAGCACTGGTGGCTCTGGTTTTGCACTGCGAGGTCTCTGTTGTGGACCAGCTGTGTCTGATGTGCAGTGTGTGTGTTACCAAAGCAGGCAGAGTGTATGCCAGACACAGCCTCTCCTGGCACACCGGAGCACAAAAGCTTTGGTAAGTATGCTGATGGTTTTGAGCACTGAGCCAGCCAGGGGGGTTGTCTTGTGGGGTTTTTAATTGTACTGTGTCTGAGAAAAACTGCTTATCAAGGGCTGGCTTTCAGGGAAGGTAGATGTGTTACTAAGGGAGGAAGTTTACCTGCAAACAGTTGGATGACCAGTAACAGTAATGCAGCTCTTTCCTCAGGATTTCACTCCCATTTTCCCTAGGTGATGTGCCCTGCAGGTATGTACATGGCTGTATCAGTGAAAGGTGTGAGCAGCTGAGCAGAGCATCATGTGCTTTCTGCTCCTACTATTGCTGTGCTGTGCTCTGGGCTACCAGCTCCCCTGCTTGGCTCCATACCAGCTTTTCTTGCAGCTCTTCTCTCCCTGCTGCTCCTCTGCTTACAGGCTCAAGCTGAATGCTGCTCAGGCAGCCTTGGTGGTTCTGGTGATGAGAGTGGTGGGTTTGCAGCAGCAGCTCACCTGGGTGTTGGAGGGAAGGGGCTGATGCAGCAAGTAAATCTTGCTAGCTGCTGGTGGTGTTTACTGACCAGTATGCTTGAGAGCAAGTTTAGGGCTTGCTAAACCAGCATCAGACTGAAAGCAGATCATGGAACAGGTGCTGAAGAAGCTGCTAGAGAATCCTTCCCTTAGAGGTAGAAACTCTTTTCCTGGAGCAGATGTTCCTACTGACTCAGTTCAGCCAACCTCCTAATGACAGGTTGGTTGCCCTGTTTGGAGGGAAAGGGTGGAGGTTTGGGAGCTGTGCAAAATAAGGCTTAGTGAAAATTAAAAGCAAAGTCACTGAAGTTTGCATTATGTCTGCTAGTACCATATGCTTTCCAAAATCCTCTTCCCCAGTGCCTATTCCCCAGTGGGTTTGGGCTGGGCCATTAGTAAGCCTATGGCCTCACACAGTCTGTGTTGCCCCTTCCTAAACTTGGTGTCCAAGCTGACAAGGTTATTGCCTTTCTTCAGCATCATTGCATGGAAGCAACAGGAGCTATGTATTTGCTCTTTTTTTTGCTTGTAGCTGCTGCCTTTTGCCCCAAGGAGAACTTCTATGGTGGTCTTGTTTGGGAGTCCACATACCTTATTTACACTAATTCCATGAAATATCTTTATTTTTGCAAGGTATGCATGGTTGTCTCAGCATTACTCCTCTTCCTCAGAGGCAGAGGGAATCCAGGACTTCTTCCCAGGCAGCTACATTTGATTAAACTGTCATTTTACTTGGATTCATCCTTGCTTGAAACTTGACCAGACCGGTTCCTGCTATGGAAGAGTAGCAGTGGTGGTGGTGGTGGAGAACTTCTTGCTGTAAGTACAGGTCTGTGGCTGCTGGAACAGGTATGGTGCCAGTTAAACAGTGTTGCTCAGGGATTCTTTTAGCTGAATTAGGCAAGGATTCATGGGTTCATGGTGAGTTTCAGTCAAGTGTGGAGCTATCAGTGGGTCCAACAAACCATAGATTTTTCCACTGATGCTTTATGATGTTCATCAGAAGTCAATTCTGTCTTGTAATTAGATTTATAGTCTCTTCTGCTCCAATTACTAGGTTTGGCTGTGATGTTTTACAACAGATTTGGTTGTAAGCTGGGAGATCTTAAGCAGAGAGTGACAAATGTAAAATGTTTGTTTTCTTGGCTCCAGACCTGCATCCCTTCCAGATGTACCTGGTGCTAAGCAGGCTCCAGTGTGGCTGTCAGCAAGCCAGCAAAATTTTACTGTCAGAGGTCACACCTTGTTGCTCCTGGGACTTGTCAGTGCCAAGGATAGAGGTGACACCTGCCAGCTGGAGCTACCTGTGCAGGGTTATACCTGAGCTCTGGGCTGGGGAAGGCTCTTTGGGGTCAGAGCTGACCTGCAGAGAGCTGCTGGCTGGAGCTCACCTGTCCTACAGCAGCATCTGAGAGGGATGCTGGTTGGTAGCAGGAGGAAAGATCTCCAGAAGCCAGAACACCTAAGGCAGCTTTGCTCCAGAGATGGCTCCTTGTCCCTTTCTTTCTGGACAAGCTGTTTTGTATCCATCGCCTGTTAGCATTCCCAGCACAAGGTGGCACTGACATTCCAAGAGAGGGATGGCTCAGCCCTGCAGCCTCTCTCCTTTAAGAGCAGGATGCATTGGCTGCTGTGTTTCATTGCTTTTCACTGCGTGCTGTCCCAGGAGCGCAGCCAAATGGGACCTGGGGGGAGGAACCAGGCAGCAGTGATCTGGGAGGAGGGAATGATCCCCGTTCCAGAGAACTGCTCTGCAGAGGGAATCAGGGAATAAGCTGATGCCGAATGCTCATGCTGCTCCTAAGCCTTTTGCATTGCACCATGAGGAGGTTCCCCTGCAGCGCTTTCCAGCCTTATCCGTGGGCTTGTCTCGGAGTTCCTGCTCCTTCCATGAGTCAGGATGACCCCTGCCAAGGGAATCATCACCTCCCATCCTGCTGACAGCCACTGGCCACCGCCCGGAAGGTCCTCGGAGCAGGGGAAGTGCAAGTGCAGCAGGAAAGGGGCTAGCAGGGAAAAGAAGGAAGAGGGCAAGCAGTGTAACATCCCAGTGAGCCCATAGGAATCCTTTCCTGGTCACGATCCAGCATGAACTCTTGCCTCAGGAATGCTGTGTGCGTTCTTGGGGGGAAGGGCTGTTGGCTGCTCTTACTGCTCCCAAAAACCAGAAGAGAAGAAGCTGGCTGCTGCTGTCCTGCTGCTGTGCAGTGCTTCTAAAGCAACATCTGCTCAGGGGCTACAGCTCTCTGCTGGGTGCTCTCAGCCACCTAGTCAGCATCTCTTTCTGCAATATTGAGCTCTCCTGTTTGGTTTCCTTTTTATTCTCCCCCGTGCTACAAGGTATTTATTACCTAAACTGATAGTAGATTAGTATCTATCAAGTCTTAAAGAAAACTATGGAGGAATACAAAGAGGGAAAGGTGTAGCCAAACACTGCCTGCCCTTCCTTCCACCCAGGTTGACTTCTGATCTGTGTTCTATGTGTTAAGACAGGGATGACACCACCTAATGAAGCCTGTAAGTCAAATAAAGCTATAAGCTCCTCAGGACAGGGACTTTTCCTAGTTGTGCAAACTTTTATGATGTATCATAAGTCTTGAATTAGGGACCCACGACTCCTGTAGTTAGAGCAGTAAAGCAATTAGAAGAGCTCTTTCCTCCTGTAGCTTGTAGAAGCTGTAGAGCAACAGTAACTTCCCTCCATTCCTTTTTACCTGTTGGAAAAGGTGTGTCCCCCCCTAAAAGCCTAGTAGAAGCCCATCCCTGGAACCATTCCAAGTCAGGCTGTTTGGGGCTCTAGTGGAAGAGATTTGCAGCCCCTTCATGTTGCCCATCAGCTGCAGTTACAGTCAGGAAGAGTGTACTCAGGCTAATGAGATTTTGCAAATCCATCATGGATCTCTTGTTGGTGCCTGTAGGCACAAAAGCAGTGTGCCTCTTCCAGGGCTCACTGTTATGGTAGAGCTTCCCAGGGCTTGGCAGGCACTTCCCAGGCTGCTGCATTTGACTGCAAAATGATGTGAGGAGGAGGAGGAGGAATCTTGGCTCTGGAAAGCAGCTGTAAAGCCAAGAGGAATGGCTGCACATCTTGTGACCTGTGCTTGTTGTGTGATTGATTGCCTGATGTGGTGTCACAGGATGATTCTCATGGACTATTAAAAATCAAGCAAGGCAGTTTTCTTTTGTCCTGGCATCACTAGGGTGAAAGCTTCCACAAAGCTGGCATAGCACATGCACCTAGACAAGGTGGGTGACTTTGGTCAGAGTCCGGGGGTTTGGGGAGTGTT
This sequence comes from Bucco capensis, assembly GCA_013396975.1. Classification (NCBI taxonomy): domain Eukaryota; kingdom Metazoa; phylum Chordata; class Aves; order Piciformes; family Bucconidae; genus Bucco; species Bucco capensis. The sequence goes on from VWZO01020931.1 coordinate 289,239, forward strand.
AGGTTTGTTCACAGCACTGCCTGCTTACAGGCAAACCTACCTCCTTTTTCCCTCTGCAAAATGGGAATAGTTCTCTGTAGTTTAATTGTGCATATTTAAATCAGAACTGTTTTACAGCAGAGGTCATGAACTGGGCAAGGATTCAGAAGGAAGAGGCTAGAGGGACATGAGTACACCAGTCTCAGCTAGTATGGTGTGTGTGCATGAGCTGTGAGGCTCAGCAGGGCTTTTCACTTCCCCAGAGCTGCTTCATCTGCATCTTCACTGGCTGCTGGAACATCCCATTTCCCACCAGCTGGTTCTAATCTGACTGCAAGATCTTCTGAACTAGCTTGGTTGTGAAGAATTTAACTGGACTTGGGAAGTAAGGAGTGAGTGGTAAGGGGGTGGGGGGTGAGTTTTTCTCCCCCAGAGTGCTTTTAAAGATTGTCTTTCCTTTTCTTCGCCCACAGACTCTAAAATGTATTTCTGTGTGGCTATAAATGCCAGTCCTTGCCAGCACTCATGACTGGAACTGACAATCTCTGTCCAGTTCCCAGAAAAACAAGCATTGCCACTCCAGCATTCTCTCTGGAAGAAGTTTGCAAGTCCTGTTTCCTGGATTCTGGCCTGCTGTGCCACTGGGTAGCACCACTGGGCTGGAAGTGGAGGATGGTCTGGGTGGTGCTTGGCAGCAGTACCACAGCAGAAGACAGTGCTGCTGTTGTCTGTGCAGTCTGCAGTGCTTCTCAGCTCTGCTCTGGAGTCTGGAGGTCTCAGTTTGCTTGGCCACCCTGGGCTCCTTTAGCCAGGACAGCCACACACTGGGGAGGGCAGCACGGGGGTCTTGCTCCCTGCCCTCTCCAATTTGAACCTGCAAGCATGGGGACTGCCTGCCAGTGAGCTCTGTGAGGTCACTCTTTGCTTGAAGAAATGGTTTGGGTTGTGATGATTTTAGTTTTTATATATTTTCGGACAAGTTTTCCCCAGGAGAGGGAGCAGTCCCCACAAATCATCTGGAGAGGAATGAACCAGCTTGTTCCAGCTCCAGCTCAACTGCATTTGCTATGCTGTGAACACCTTCTTCCTTCATGCTCCTCACCTCCAACTCCTTTTCTTTCACCTTCTGACTCCTGTCGTCCCCTCAGAGTACCCTTGTGTGGGCTGGGCCTCTGAGGCTGCCCTTCAGTGAAGGAGCTTGCACCTCTTCCCTGTTCAGCTTGCCCTTTCCCACCACAGTGCACCCCAAGGCTGCTTCCAGTGCCCATCCCACAGCCCCCACCATGAGCTCCCTGAGTTCAAGGAGATTCCTCCCCAGCACTGCTCCCTCTCCATCTTCAGCCGTAGCCACAGCTCAGCTCAGCAGCAGCTCCTGCACTCGCAGTGCTCAGGCAAAGCAGGCTATCAGTCACCTCAGGAATCTGGAGCTCCTTTGGTGAAAATCCCCTTCTCCCAGAGGCTTGCCACTGCCTGGATGTCTGTTTGGAGGTTGATTGGATCCCTAGCAGTTGATTATATTTCCAGTGACACATGCATAGAAAACCAGAGGGAAGTTAGGGGTTGTGGAGTTCAAAAGCACTGCTGCCAAAGTTCCTGCTTTGTTCTGACAGGAAAAGTTCCAGAGAAGCAGTAGCCTGGTTACCACTTAAGAAAGGGTTTGCAGTTGCTTGCTGATGATTTTTCTCTTTCTTTATTGCTTTTTTTTTTTTCCCCAAGAGGGGATATAACAGAGCTAACCTTGTGATAAAGAAGCCTCTGGTGCATTGTATCTCAGCCCATCAGATACAAAGCCATCCAGTGACATGTGCTGTGGTTCTCAGTGCTGCTGTAAGCTGAACTGCTCTGGGAACGTTTCCAAGGCATAATGGGCAGACTTCTCAAGGACAAGAGGAGGAGGAGAGCAAAAGGTATGTGTTCAGCAGCAGTCCTGGGAAAGCAGTGTGGCAGGGAGGCTGTGGTAGCAGTGACTGGCATTGGTAATTGTGTTGCTTTTTATCTGAGCGCTCCAGCAGAAAGATTGAAGAGGTCTTGTGAGTGGATGATGCCCAATTTAAGGGCAAACCTTGAGCAGTGGGTTTTGCAGCAGAGTTCTCCAGCTGTTAGGAGAATAAAGTGTTTTCAGTGGAGTGAGATCTGCAGCTGTCTGATAGGAGATGGTCACCTGTGCTAAAGACATGCCCTGAGACAGGAGCATAGCTGTGACAGTCCCACCTCTGACTGTTGGACACAAAGGACTCTACAGACACATGCTGTGATTTGTCATGCTGCTGTCAGCCCAGCCATGCTGGGCAATATTCCAGAGAGCATTGGGCAGGGTTCTGAAAGGCAGATTGAGAACAGTGCAAGCTGCTAGGAGTCCTAGGAGTGTGCTGGGCTAGACACAGAGCCTGAAAGGGGGTGGTAAGCTTTCTGTGTACCTTCTTCTAAGTTAGCACAAAGCAGAAGTGATGAAGTGCCTGCAAACAGCTTCTGTTAGGAGCAGCTCCCAATATGCCAGCTGAACCCCATCTTGGCCCCTGCTTCCCTTCCTTTCCCTGCACTTGAGTGCAGTGAGACTTTGGTTCTCAAGCTGTGTGTGTCCTTTCTTTGGGCAGAGGAGTCTATTACACCTGGACAGTGTTGCAATTCACTGGGCAGGAGCTGGAGTATGACAGATTACTTCCCTAGTGTTGCTCTGTCTGCTGTTAGTGAATGTTATCTAGGCCCATCAGATCATGTAGGTCATGTTGATTTTGGAGCCTGGCAGGAGATACTACCCAGTGGTGAGGGTAAACAGTTCACACTGCAGCCAAAGTTCACTCCAGCAGGTCTGAGTTGTCATCTCTGCTTCCAGTTTGCATTGACAAAATGGTATGAATTGGTTAGTGGAAGTGGGTGAGACAGTTTAACTCATATTGTTGATGTGTCCATTCAAAGGGCAACACCAGTCAGCTGAGCTTGAGTAAATTCCCATTTACGAGGGCCTGACCTTAGACTCTGGACCTCCACAGCTGAAGAATCATTGAAGGATCACAGAATTACATGACCACTGAAACAAGGATGACTTGATCTTTCTTCAATATAAATGCCATGTCCACCTCAGCTTTGTAATGTGCTCTGAGATAACAGCATGTGTTACTTCAGAGGAATCTGTTCTGCCATCTCACCATAGACCTGTTGGCTGGTACCATCCAAGGGCCAAGGCTCTTACAGAGCTTATCTCCAGGAATTTCTGTTCAGAAGACATCTCTGAGCAAGGAATTCTGCTTCATGTTAATCCTGGATATGCAGCAGAGTTTGTTGGTTGAAGCTGGCAAGTCTCTTCAGGCTTCATTTTAGCACCTTCCTAGCTCTTTGCTTGGATGCTTCATGAGTTGTGTATCTTAACTTCTAAAAGTCTTTTCAGATAGATTTTCTACCTGCTGGCACCACACTGCCTGGCTATGACTGTACTTGAAGATCCAACAGTGATGCTTAAACTGTCACACAACCCAAAAAATCCTATGATTCTAACCCTCTCTGCTCTGCTTCTCACCTGCTGTTATACTCAATGTGCACAAGCTTTTTGTCATGAGCTGAGACACCATGTGAGGACACAACATCTTCACCCAGAGCAGAAGGCCAGCAAGTCTATCTGCAATTACTTCCACTTACAAGTGACAGCAAAGCATTGGTCCTGTGGCCAGGTGTAAAGGCTTTGGTTTCTCCAGTTTCTACCAATCTTCTCTGTTACAGATGCTCTGGAAGTGGGTCAGGACTGGATGAGTTAGCAAGTGAGACAACAGAGAGGCTGAGTGTCCTCTCTGTTTGCTTGAAAGATGGCAACAGGAGAAGGGGAGAAGTAGAAGAAGTGGGACAAGAACCACCAGGTAAGAGTGACCTTGACAGGAGAATAACAGAGAGGGGTGGCCCAGAAGCTGGAAGTGCAAGAAGGCACTGAAAGAGGGAGAACTTGGAAAGGCTAATGAGACTAAACTGTACTGAGAAGGAGGAGGAAGGACCTTGCACTGAGATTTCTGGGCAGCTTTACAACCATTTTCTCATGCAGTGAAGGAGACAAACACACAGACCCTGTGGTAGAGAGAAGAAATCCCAGAATAAGTTTGCCCTTTCTCTGGAGTTGCTGACTATCCTTCTAGAAGCTACTCCTCCAGAGGGCATGGTCAGCTTTGCAGTTCCCCAGAGTGTGGATCTGAGTGACACTTGTTGGTCCAATGCCTTTGTTTGGAGAGTTGTTGCACAATAGCAGATATCTGAGGCTTTACAGCTGGTAGAGAACTAATGATTTCAAGGAAATTCCTCTCCCTGCACAAGCCAAGCTGAACTCACCCATCTCCTGAACCTGGTGTCACCACCCTAGCAAGCAAGGCAACTAGTGTGAGCAGGTGACTTTTCTCATCTACTGGGACGTCCCAAGCCGTGGTGGACTGAGCCCTGGAGTGGCTGAGTGCACCCTGTCCTGCCGGCTCAGCCACTCACACAAGACTCTAGGGTGGGTGTCACTGCATGTTTGAGTTGGTAAAACCTCAAAACTGCCCTGATTTTGCTGGTTTCATCCTGTCTTGGGCCTTAGAAGTGGCTTTTTCTTCCCTTTTTCCTCATGTTTGCCCACTCCAGTGCACATGGAGGACTTGCCCTGCTTTCATCCCTTCAGGACTCCATTACCCAGCTTCACTGTGGGAGGAAGCTGAGGATGGATTCTCTTGCCTGCAGAAGCACAAAAGGAACGTGAAGCACCTGGCCTGGAGGCTGTCCACCCTCCATATCCAACACCATCTCCCCTGATGTTTCCAGTCAGTCTCTACACTGAAGGAGTTCAGGGGTAGGTAGATGCAGCCAGCTGTAAGGTGAAGTTCATTCTAACCCCAGCTCACAGGCAGAGCTTAACTGCAGGAGATGTCCCACATGAGTAATGGCAGCAGCTCTCAGCTTGCTCTGCTCCTTTTGATATCTGGTACAAGATCAATCCAAGTTCTGCAACTTTTGGTCTGCCTTTGACCTGATGCTTCTCAAAAGCAAGATCATGAGTCTTGGTTAGATCAGAGTGACCTCAGTGAAGGCCTCTTAGCCATTCCCTCTGCCTGAAGCAGTCAGTGAGGGATGCTGAGGATTGTCCCTTTCTTATCCTGAATTGCACTAGGAGAGTGAGTTGGCTCTCTACTACAGGATATAAGAGCCTTGGGATCCTGGGGGAGACAGCACTGGAAAGAGGGCTGGAGGAGGAAAGGCTGGAAGTAAGTGGTCTCCCAAGAGAATACAAAATATGGAAGGGGAAGACCTGCTGTAAGGCACAGAGAGATCAGAGCACTGAGGTATGTGCTGACAGCAATAAAGCTCTGTGGGTCTGGGGGGAGGGGAGCTGCCTCACTAATCCCAGCTGAGGCTGTGGAAGAAAAACAGCAACAGAGCTGAGTAAAAATGGGACACTGGGAGAGAAGAAAACTGGGAAGCAACTGAATTACTGTAGGGCAGTAGAGCCAAAGGGCACAGAGCAGCAGTGTGTAATCACAGCTCAGGCAGAGCATCTGCCTTCCAGCCTGCTTCTCATTCTCCTCTCTCTTCTTTCTTCCTCCTCCAGATCTTTTTTTTTTTTGAGTAACAAAGTGGACATTCTCTTGAGAGAAGTGGATGTTTCCTCAGTCTGAGGTGCTCAAGCTGCACATCATTCCTGCTCCCCTCTCCTTCTCTGCTTTAGAACTATGGTAGCTCCACACCTGTCTCAGGCAGATGAGCAACTCCTTTTTCTGGCTGTGGGAAGCTGTTGAATTGATGGGCTGCAGATGTTTGGCCTCCCTACTCTGGAGGAGACCATTCTCCAAAAGCAGCCTGCCAGCCCTACAGCATATTAGGAAAGATGCTGCTATGATGCTGCTTTGTGGAAGATTTTGCCTCAGAAAGAGGAGCTGAGGTTAAGATTGGAGCTGGAGAGGTTGTGATTCGTGTGGGGCTTGGAGAGGAGAGAGGGAGGCCACAGTTACTGCCTCAGAGGAGCAATGGGCAGGGGACTCTATCTATGAGAAGTGCAGGAGGTCTGCAGGAGCTGCTGGCAGGAGCATTGCAGGTGTTCCTGCACAGTGCTGCTGAGCTCTCTCAGCAGCAGCTGGCACTGCTCAGGCTGCAGCAGCCCAGCCTTGGCCAGTGGCTCTGGCTCACTCATGGGCTCTCACATCCACTGCTCACATGAGCAGATTTCCTATGTGGAGTAGCACTGTCAGCTGTGACCTTGCAGCTGCATCTGCAAGAAAAGATGGATGTGATGGGAGAGTGTTGTGGTCTTGAGCAGACCTGCCAGAAGCAGGTGAAGGGCTGGCAGTGGGCTGTCCACCACTGTGTTGGTTTCCTGGGTGTTTTGGGGTTCTCCACAGCTGCTGTGTCAAGTTGTGGCTACACCTACTGTAAGAGGCAGAGATTCAGACCCTCTCAGTGCCACAAGCTTGTAAATCATCTACCTCATGGTCACAGGTAAGATAATGTATGAAATACTAAAGGCACCAAGAGATCCTGCCCACCTGGCTCACCCTCCCCACCAAGAACTCAGTCTTGACCAAAGCTGCACAAACAGGATTCGAAGATAAAGACCTGGGTAAGAATGACTAAAACAAACAGAGCAGGGACTGGTGCTCTCAGGGCTGTGGGGTGGGAGTGGAGAACACACCTTGCTGAAAAGAAAGAACATTGAAAAATACAGCTTGGAGCAAACTATGTCCTGGCCAGAGGTCTGTAATGTTTGAATTAAATGGCTGTAGCATGGGAGGAGAATCACATAAGCACCTGCACTCTGTGGAGAAGATGTTGTCTGAGATTGCAACAACTTGTGAGGCAAGAACTTTCAGGAGGCAGAGGCATCCTGTTCTGCTATTAGCATGATGCTGTGGCACAGGGTTAGTCAGAGTTCATGCAGCTCCAGCTCAGAAAATACATGCTCCAAATTGCACTTCTGTCTGTCCTTCTGTACTGGTTTTGGCTGGAATGGAATTAATGTTCTTCCAGGAACATGTGTTCTTCCCAGCCCTCTGTGCTCCCCTAGTGCTCACTGGTGGGTGGGTGAGGGAGCAGAGAAGGCTTTGACTCTGGGTCCGCACTGCTCAGCACTAGCTAAAGCATCCCTGAGCTATCAACACTGCTCCCAGCACAAATCCAAAATACAGCCAGTACCAGCTACTGGGAAGAACATCAACTCCATCCCAGCCAAAACCAGCACACCTTCAAAAGTGCTTTAAGAGAGTTTACCAGTCACCTGTAAGCTGCTTGACTGCAAACACAGGGAAAAGAGCAGGAATTTCCCAATTTTCCTCTTCCTTTCCCTGCCACATGAAACAAAGCCTCCTGCAGCAGCAGGGCTCCTGGGGGCACGTTAGTGCAGTCACCATGTGGTGCCTCTCCATTGATGGCTGGCTTCATGTCAGGCTTTCTTTTCTATTCCTGTTGTCACATGGATGAAATCCACTGGCAGAGCATCATCTGCTATTGATGGGGACTACATTCTGAGTTAAAGGCAAAACCTCCCAATCTGTGATTTTTGCCAGCCTGAGATCAGGACCTGAGGGAGATATTTGTAAGTAGAACCTGGTGGACCACAGAACTATAGTTTTTGGTGTGTAACACCTCAAAATCTGTTCCTTCTGTGTTGTTGTTTTTTTCCTTAGAAGAGTATGTGGTCTATAGCTTAGTCAGTGCAGAGAGCTAAGGGCTACAATCCCTTGATTTAAGGCTTGTTTAACTTTCCCATGCTGCTGCAGAGCTATTGTTAGTTTGTAGATATGGCAATTGTTATCATTTTAGCACAGCCTAAAAGAAAAGGATAGGAGGGTGCTATTCAGCTCTCCACTGTGTCCCTCTCTGCCTGGTGGCACAGTTGTCCTTCACTCTGATCTCTCAAATGTACTAATAATAACAGCCAAGCTTTGATTTTACTGGTTATCAGCCAAAAGCAACAGCTAGGCTAGACCAGAAAGTATCATCCCTTGTGCCTCTGCAGCCTGTGTGCTGGAGCTTTGTGCTGATGCTCTGAACCTTGCCCTTGGTGCTGTTAACTGCACACAAGAGCTTGGGCTGAGCTGAGATGCAGATATCTGTGGTGAAATCCTGCCCTTGGTGTAGTAAAACCTTGGAGGAGACCCTGGGACCTGAGTTGTTCTGCACTGTGAAAGGAAGATGAGGAGCACAGGGAGACTGGAAAGAAACAGTCTGTTAAGGACAAGAAATCCTGGGAAGGTTGTGGCTCCACCAGGTTGGATGGTTTTGAATAGGGAAAACCAAGTGCAATAGACCCCTGTAGACTTCAACACGGGGACAAAGCACCACAGACAGCAAGTCACCCACTTCAGGGCTGCCTTGCTGGGCTCTGTAGCCCTAGCACACGGAGGGAAAGCCCCTGCAGGGCTTGCCAGGTGCAGATGGACTTTCTAGGAAGGCAGGTGGTGATTGCACAGCACTCCTATTTTTGTGGTTTAGGTCACTCTGTTTGTTTTTAAGGCATTCTAATTCAGGGCTGGAAGGGAGCAGGAGGTGTTTTTCTGGCTCCAAGCCTGGTTTGAAGATGAACTGAGTGGTGTGTCTGGTGGCAGTGAGCCATGCAGGCAGCACTGGAAGGGCAGCAGAGGCTGCACCAACAGCCAAAGGCCAGAATGGTCTGACCCAGGCTGGGGCTTAGCCTTGTTTAAATGCTCTGTAGCACAGTCTTCTGAAGACCTCAGAGTGGCAATCAGCTTACAGATACTCGTGCTTGGAGTCAGAATTAAGTTGGATTTATCTTCTGCTAAGGTGGAAGCCTGTAATCACAATGATTTTTGGTTTAGGAGGTGATGAGCTAGAATTATTTCTTGTAGCAGAGCCAATTGCTGAGATAAAGGTATATTTTGGTAATTTTCCTCCTCAAGCATGCTCAGAGAGGACACATTGTAACTTTCTTGCGTTATTGTTTACAAGCTGGGAGAAAATCCTCTAAATATAGCAATGGCTGTGACACTGGTGCAGAATTGTCCCTTTCCCTGAACCTCCAGGGTGAGAGAAGAGCTGAGAGGGAATGGCACAAGCATTGACCACTCCTTGCTTGCCATACTTTCTCTGTTCCAGTGTTGCACTGACAACTGTAAAGTGGATGAGATCTTTTTTCTTTGTCTGAGCAGGACAGGTGCACGTTGGCTCCAGAGCAGCACTTCTGGAAGTTAGTTCCTAAATTAGTTCAGCTCTGGTTCCCCAAGCTGATGTTCACTGCTGCTGGATTTGCTGCTGCCATTTCTCCAAATGGAGGTGCAGATCCCACAGGAATATGTGAAGGAACAAGCCCTGTGATCCCTCTCATCCTCCTGGCCAGATGCAGCAAGGAATTACCATGAGCATTATAGCTGATGAGTGGCTGTGAGCCTGCCATGGTCTGGTGAGGTCCACAGCTGAGATCCCTAGTGGAAGGCACATCAGAGAGGTCCCACATGCTGCTGCTGGAGCTCTGCTGCTCTCTCAGGGTGGCTAGATTTGCCAGCCCCATGCCAGAGCCTGCAGACACGCTGAGGCAAGCCCTGTCCCACTAAGAAGTCTGGTTGTAAAGAGGACTGGCAAACTGAATTCCTGTGGCAGACAGCATGGCTAGGGAAAAACTAGGGCTAGAGGCCAGTTGGGAACCAAAAGCAATTTGCTTCAGCTGCAGCAGCTCTGGGTTGGAATAGCAAAAATGTTCTTAACACTATTCAGCCAGTGGACAAAAGAATTTCTTGCACAATTGAGAGCAATGTGCTGGCTAACTGGATATGTAAGGAAAGGGTCTGAAATTGCACAATTTGCTGAGGAGTGGTACCAGTGGGGATTTTGTCTCACAGCTACTGGCAGCTGGAAAGGAGAGAGAGAGATAACTGAACTCACCCTGTCCCTCATTCCTTGGAGCGTTGGGAGGCTCAGCCCCAGTCAGATTTCCAGATGATTGGGTAGTGCCTAACAAGGCAGATTTGGATGCTTGGTTGGCACAAGTTGTCATCAGAATGGAAAGGAGAAATTGAAAGCCAAAAGCATTCATCTGTGCATGGATGGAATGTGTCCATGGGAAGGAGATGCTGTTGACAGAGCAGTGACTGCCTGCATGTGCTGTGGCATCGTGGCAAGCATACTGGAAAGGGCTCACTGGGGAATAGTTTGTTGGGCTAATTGGATATCAGGAAAAAGTTCTTCAGTGTGGGGCTGCTTCAGCACTGGAATAACAGCCTCACCCCCCCCCACCCCAGGGAAGTGATCATGGCACCAAGCCTGCTGGTGTTAAGGAAGCATTTGGACAATGCTCTTAGATAACATGGTTTAACTTTTAGGTTGCCCTGTGTGCAGTCAGAAATTGGACTTGGTGATGCTTATGGGTTCCTTCCAGCTCAGGATATTCTATAATTCTAATTACTCTGGATTTCATGACTGGGTATGTGTTAAACTTCCAAACTTTTATGTTTTCTGTCATGTCTCTTGTGGTGGTGATGCTCTAAGCTTTGATTCCAACCACTCCTCTTAAAAATATTAGAAGTGTTGCTCTGAAAGGTAAGGTCATGCATGGATTTATTTTCTGTGCCTTTAAAAAAGAAAAGCAATGAGTTAATCTAAGAGATAAAGGTATGCCAGGCTTCCTACATTTAAAAGGTTGAGCTCTTTTGATGTAAATGTACTTATCTTAAATTGCTCAAAACAGGAACTTCATTTCTGTAGTGTCAGCTTTTTCTTAACCATTTGCTTAGTGAATACAGCAATTACAGAGCCACTCTTCAAAATGAATATCCACAAGGCTTGGGGATGGAGAGCAGCTGGCCTGTTAGTCACAGTCCACTTCTCAGGCTGCTTGGACTGGGGTATATGTACTCTTCTCTCTAGTGGCTAGCTTTGGGCTTGCTAAGGCAGAAGGGCCCAGGAGACTTTGTGTCAATCATTCATGTTTAGATCTGTAACTGTGAACCATTTCCAGAAGGATCTATGTTCATTTGACTTAGAAGAATGATTGGGATTCAAGGTTAAGTGAAGGAGGTATCTATGTTGCAGTAGATAGCTCAGTAGAAGAGATATTTATCTTCTACCTTGCAGTAGAAGAGCATATTGCTGGTGCAGAGGTGGCTCAAAGTACCTTTTCTTAGTGTAAAACCAGATGAGATAAGGCACTCCTCCCTCGAGCTTCCTCCAGCTGATGTCAGATTCCTCCTGTTTTCCAAAGGGTGGAACACAGCTTTTCATTTTTTCTTCTTGTGTCTCACTCACATTTTCCCATGTCTGGAGTGTAAATAACTGCATAACTTAGTATTTATACAGGATGAGATGCCTTTGCTTCTAAAGCATCAAACATAGGTTCTAACACAGCGAATGTCACTATTCACAGAGCAAGGACAGGCTCTGTTCTCACGAGTTCCAGGTGATTCACTTTGATGTGAATCTCAAATGAACAGGGAGGGAGTGGTCCTCTCTAAAGTAGTTCAGCCAGCACCTGTAACCTCTTCAACTGCAGTCATATCTCTCATGTGAATCAATATTTGAAGCAATATTGACTCAGGACTCAGGCATGATTTATATTGGTATTGCAGCAAGTGCCGTGTTGCTCAATCGGATTCCCAGATGACTTGGTTAATACATAACAAGGCAGCTTTGTGGATTTGCTTAGCACGAGTTGTCATCAGAAGGGGAAGGAGAAATTCATGATATCATGTCCTAGTTAATTCATAAAGCTATTGAAACATGGAGGACAATGTGCTCCAGTTAAAGAGGCAATGGGTGCCGTTCTGCTCTCAGAGGGTTTCTAATCTGGATTCATTGCTTGAGGACCATTTTCTAGTAGTCATGAGTAGATGTTTCATTCCTCTGTGTGAAAACAGAAAAGCAGTAGGATTCAATTAGTTAATTACAGAATGTCACAGTAAAAAACCCTATAGTGGGCAACACCATCCCAGAAACAGTTAACAATGAGTTTAATTCGGAGGTCAAAACACAGCCCACTGCTTTGAAGTTTAGCTGTATCCCAGAATCACTTTGGCTGTATGTAGAGTTACCTTCACCTTCCAGGCCTTATCAGTGATTGTTTCTGAATGAAGGTCATTTCTCTGGATGATGTGGAGTGTTTCACACAAAAATTTACTCCACTCATTTCATGCCATTATGGCAATAAAAAGATTATTGAAAGTCTAAAGACCTGTACAATAACCAGATCCTGCTAGTCAAAGACATTAGGGCAAGGACCTGACATTGCCAATGTTATTTCACCTTTTGAAAGAGGTTTTTGTTGTTGTTGTTTTAAATAAAATACATCAGCACAGGAAATTTTGAGGTGAAGAAATCCTCAGTGTCTGTGTAAGACAGACAAGACCTCTTGTTTCAGAACACCAAAATCAATGTGTGTGTGTGTGAGGAAGAGGAGCACAGCAGCACCCTGAGATGCTCCAGCTTCTCTCTGCTGATCCTCCTGTGTTTACCTGGGTGCTGCTAGTCAGTGACCACCTCTTTGGCAGGCAGTTCACCAGCAGGAGTCATACTGCTGCAGATCACATCTGGGAACATTTTCTAACTCCATGACTTTTCTCTAACCTGGGCTGCCAGTTGTTAGCACTGGAGAGGAGCAAATGTGTCTGAGTGAGGTGAGCAGCTGAAGCTATTGCCTAGAACAGTTATCTTGCCTAGGGCTCTGCCTCTGCTGCAGCCTTGGCTCCCCAAAGATTGGGATCTGCCACCTCCTCACTTTGTGCCTATGACAGAGGTTTCACAGACCAGGAGGAAACAACCAGTTAGAAACCATTCTTTGGCTTAAACAACAAACTCTGCTAGGATGCCATAAAACCAAAGGCAATTACTGAAGTACAGTCAGTGCCTGAGTGGAAACTAGTTCCTGGAGTCCATCTGTGGAATCCACCCTGATCCATCCCAAGATGGGGAAAAAGCAGCAGCAAGCCTGAACAACCAGCACTACTGGAGTGGTAGGTTCCATCATCAATCAGTTCTTTCAGCTTGGTATTAGTCCCTTGCTGTGCATGCTTAGCATAGCAAATTGTTGCAAAATGAACAAAAGGGGAGGAAAGAAAAAAAATGATATATTAGAAGTCCAAGTCACTTTAAGATTAGCCTGTGATCTGCCTCATTATTTGGGTCAATAACAGATTTTGAAATGTTTTAGAGGTGTATGCACATTTTTATTTTACTGCTGGCTGTTGTTCAAGCAACAGATTGATGTGGGTGTGCTCTTGGATCTTTTGACTGTGTTGTATTTAAATATAGAGCATTTACTCTCATGTTAATGGAAGGTACATGAATACAAAGAGGAAGTCTTCTAATTGGCTTTGCTCCTGCTCTGTCCATGCAAGTGTCCAGTGAATGCTCTTGGGTTCTTCACAGCACACAGGCTCTGAGCATCTAACACTAGCAGGCACAATGCCTGATGCTTTGTTATACCAGCTTTGTCCTACATGATTCTCTGTGAACATTATTACATCCATGGTAATTAATTCTGTGGCTTTTCTTCCTCCTCCCTAGTCACCTCGTGCTAGTTCACTTGCTGGCAGGGAACTTGCTCCAACTTGGGCAGGCCACTTACCTGTGTTGCACACCTGGAACAGCTGGAGGTGGCTCTGGCATGTGCTTCCTTAGGGTAGGTTTCCTTGGCTCCCAGCTACATACTTCCATAGTGGAATTCATAATACAGAAAACTATTAGTCCAAGGCTTGGCCACAGGAGACATACAGGAAAAGAGGCAATTTAGCACAGTTCAGAACTTCCTGAGCGATTTCAGGGGTTGTTGTGGTCACTTTTAACCCCAGGAAGAGTTTCAAAACTGTGCTGTCACAGCAAAGAGGCTGTAGCCAGTTTGTTTTCCCACTAGCAGGAGGACATCTATCCCAGTGAGGCTGCAAAGGATGTGCAAGTGAAGCCACAGAGCAGCGGCAGGTCTGCCCTCAGACACGGTAGGAGCAGGACTCTGCTGCAAGAAGGGGAAGCACAGAGCCTGTCCCTCTGTAGCTTGGGTGGCTCTGTCACAAAATGACAGTGGTGGCAAACCCCATGCATGGAGGACATCCTCCAGCAGGCAAAGCAAGCAAGCAAGGACCCCTCAGTGGGGGAGGACCCCTCAGTGCCTTCCACGCGCTCCTCCAGCCAGCAGAACCCAGTCCAGCCTAACCTGAGGAGCTGCTTCTCGCCCAGAACTAACCAAAGCAGAGGTGAAGAGGGAAGAGAGAGGAGACTGGGAGCAGGTAGAGAACTGGTTACTATAGCAACTGTTCTCTTCTCTGAGCAAGGCTTGGGAGGGCTCCCTTGTGAGGGGATTTCTGCATGGTCCCTAGGCTGGGAGGGAGGTTGCCTCAAGAATTTCATTTGCTGAAGGCTGCACTCTTGAACTGTGCTGGGGATCAGAGCTGGGAGAGGTTTGGAGAACAGTTTGATGCTTGTCCAAAACTGAAACAGATGTTGAAGTGTCTGAACTCACAGGAGAGATGACTAAAGTGAGAGTGTAGCAAAGTGATGCTCACCTCAGGGCTGTTGTTCTCTGGGTTGCAGCTAGGTCTGAAGCTGTTACTGTGCCAGAGGACTCCACAAAAGCAGGAGTTTCAAAACTGGAGATTTGAAAAGAAATAAGAGAATATTTAGCTCTTTCCTACTGGATTTTTAAATCTCACTGAGGTCCTGACAAATGTCCCCAGCTAGGCTGCTTCTATCAGATGAAATTGGTGCAGAGGAAGAAATTAAATCATTTGTAATATAACAAAGGCTTGGTCAGTCTGACTGCAAGAAAAGTCATTCTCTGGGACTTGAGCCAGGTAATGTTAGCTTACTGCTTGGAGTACCTGGCACTGTACAAGCTTTGGATCTTTGTGGTTATCTTAGACCAACATAGCAAATGAATGAGCATATTCTCATATAAAGCAGTCAGTAGGGCTGCTTTCTGGTGTAACACTTCCCCTGCATTCACAGGAGGCATATAAATACCAAGTCAGTGCCTAGGGTAAATCCCTCATCTTTTAGCCCTTGTTAACCCTGTGTGCTCTGGCAGGTATGGTTCAGGGGTCAAAGATGCACCTTGGGTTTTGCTGGTGTTTTGTGCTCGAAACTAAGCAAGCACAGAAGGAAAGTAAACCAACCTATGATCATTTTTCTGGCTGTTGGTGCTGAGGAGGTGAGCCAAGAGGCTGAGGGACTCAAGGACAGCCCTGAACTCTCTCCCACACTTCCAGTGACTGCACAGCTCCCATGTCAAAGTCTCCATCCCCAGCCTAGTTTAAGAAATGGGATTCACAAACTCAAGAGCAACCTGCTAGTGGTCTATAAAGAGCATTTATTGACAACTGCTATCAAGAATTCTTCAGGCTTGTCAGCTGAAACAGGTATCTTCATCCTTCTACAAAAGCCTCATTCTTTTTTGGGCCATGTGGCAGATCCAGCCTCAGCTGGCATTTAATCCTGCCAGTAAAATCTGCTGCTGCTTGGAATAATAGCAAGAAAGACTTGTGAAGGAAAATGACATGCCTTAGGAGTCAGAACTCTAGACTTGGCTCTTCTGTGAAGCAATAAGGAATTTCTACCACACCAATGCAACTAAGGTGAAGAAAACCATGTGGTGATCCAACTGCAGATACAAAACTATTACAGAAAACTGGGAAAAAATGTTCTAATATGCCTAAGTAAATCACATAAGAGTAAATGAACAAATGGGGCATGTTACTCTGTCATGGAAAAGAGACATGCCCTCTCCTAAATGAATGTGTGATTAAGATTGCATTCAGAACCAGTCAAAAGTAGGCATTTCCATCCAGACTTGGTGAAGAAGTGTCTCCATTAGCTCCAAGGAACTAGTGGACTTGCTGAGCATTGTATTTTGTTCAGGCACTGAAGGCATAGATCACAAGGTCATGATGTGGGGATGAGGGAAAAGTAAATTACAGTGAAATAAGGAAGTTGTTTTTTACTGTCTGAGGGGAAGGACATTTCTGTAATGAGTAGTTTTGCCTCCCAGGTCATACAGACTCTCCAGTTTCTGCTCACCCTAGAAGAAGGGTCTTACTGCTTGCTTACAGTGTAATTAGTCACTATGTGTTTTCTCTGTGCCTTAACCCTACTTATCTCACTGTTACCTCCTTCAAAGGCCAAATTTGAAATGAGGTTATCCAGGGGATACAGGCACCTGAAGAATTATTCTCTCAACAGGCCTCATTTATTAGATGTTAGAGCAGATTAACTTATGAGATGGAATCAGAAATTGAACACAGGCACAAAATCCTTGTCTGCTATCTACAGCAGAAGTGTGCTGGTGCAGCTTGGTTGCTATGGTGTAAAATCTGACATCAGGAAGATGAAGGCACATTTGCCTCTTTCCCTTGCTTAAGGTGGTGGTTGGTTGCTTGGCTAATCTGTTGGTAGCATATTACCTAACAACAAGGCGCTTCTAGTGCCCAAGAAATGGAAAGGGGTCAGTTGCTGTTGAGAATTTAACCAGGTTTCTCAAGCCTGGGTCTTAGAGCTTTGAGTCCAGTGCTTATTTCCCTTCCTTGGGTTTTATTTTGTTCTGATGCCTTCTGTTTTTCAATATATCCTGATGTTAGCAGAAGCCTTAGTTTTGTTGAATTTTACTATAAGCATTATCTAAGCACAATAAATTCCTCCTGGGGAGCAGAAAAATGTCACATATACAAGAAATAGGTTTGTATTCATTTTTTCTGATTGTTTTATTTGAATGTGGCCTTAAAACTTACAAAAAAGATCATCTCAGTAGCTCTAGAACAAGAACCTCTCTCTCTGCAGGGCAGCAATGTATGCTGAAGAGCAGTATAAATTTCTCATACATTGCTCCTCCTGCAGGCTTTGAGCCTAACCAGGAAAGGTCTTGGGTAAGAGCAGAACATTATTTATTTTCATGTTTGGTGAACCCAGTACCTGTCTTTCCACATACCCCACTGGGGTTTGCATCATGCCTTCAGACCATTCATCTTTGGCATTGCTGCTGGGGCTTTCACTAAGACCAAGCTCATGCCACTCCTGTCCATTCAAATCCACTGCACTGGAAATGCCCCTGGTGGGATAACATGGCTGAAAGAACCATAACCCACAGCTTAAAGATGGAAATTATCTTAACCAGTAATGAATTCCCTAACCAACATTTACTTTCTGGGAATAATGAAATAATAATAATAATGAAATTATTTGGCAAGTAACATACTAATATGTTCTTATCAAGCCCTTATGATTACTCACCTTTATTTCTATCACGAGTTCCTCTGCTGCTTTGTTCTGGCCTTTATTGCACTGTACATGCTTGTGGCTCCCCAGCAGACAGACCATGTTTGTTGTAAAACACTCTGAGCAGTTTTCAAGGAAGTTACACCCATTTTGTAAACTCAGTAATAAATTACAATGAGTTACTAACTGCTAATGAAGTCTTAAAACAATAAATGATGTAATGAACAGAACAAGTGTCTAAAAGAAATGTGTGTATGGGCTTCATGTGGAGCCAGGATACTTATCGAAACATCACTCAATAGAGGAGTGAAACCCAGGCTGGGCTGACACTGAGGAAGGGTGTGCTGTAATCAAAAGGATATAAAATAGAGCCAGAATTTTCCTATCATCTTCTGCAGAAATCTCTTGAGGTTTTGAAAGAGATTATTTGAGGGTTTGAAGCAAAGCTCACAACTGTATGAACAAATGCCAGTGAAAGAGTCAGTATCAACAAGGTGGGGTATTCTTCTCTAGTAAAAGTGGATAGAATTCTCTCCACCCAAGAAAAAACAAATCTTTCATTTCTCTGACTTTCCTGCCTTCTCACACTAATAGTAATCTAGGGGAAAAAAAAGTCAAATAACTTTAATATTGAAAAAAACCTCCTATTACTTACGCTACGACAAAGCAGTGTGAAACCCAAGCACTTGGAAACAGAAAGGCCAGTTGGAAAGGTGGAATTTTCTGGGTTTTTTCACCACTTTTTCCCCCAGGTAGAGACATCATCAGCCTTTGCTGCAGAATGAGCTTTCCATCTGCAGAACTGGTTTTTTGGTATTTAACATCAGGGACCTGCAACAGGGAGGACCTCCCTGCAGCCACCTCCAGCAGTCACTGCACGGCCCCTCTCCAGAAGCCTGATCTTCACTAAGATTCAGGGATTTCATTGCCTAAATGAACAGCTGAGGCACAAAGCGGAGTAAAGAGAATCTGTGCCTCTTGTGTTCCAGTTTGGCTTCCCTGAGCCATACATCACTCCTCATCTAAACTAGGTCTGGCATCCCCTCAGCCACAACAGTTTGGGTTGTGCTGAAGCTGCTTTGCCAGCACAAAGCAGTTCTGAAGCCATTTCTGGAGCTTTCCTGCTGCTTCACAGGAAATCCCTGGGCTATTTGGGTGTCCCATTTTGCGTGCAGACAAAATGAGGGAGTGGTGAAATTGTTTGGGAAAAGATAAGGGAAGGAGCATCTCAGGGAGGCCCTCACAACCCAGCAATCCCCAGCTTTAACAACAATCACCACAATAATGGCAACTGGTATTAAAAGAGCTCATAAGCTTCTCTTACATACAGTAAGAGACTATCAAGGGAACACAAGCAGAGGAAGAAAAAAAATCAGGGAAGTGCAAAGATAGTTCAAAGCTTAAAGGTGATTTATTCTTTTACTGCTCATTTATGACCAGGGGATATAACGTATTGGGCAACATTCTGAATCCCTCCGGCTGCAGAGGGCCAGGAGAGCTGCGGCTCTCTCCAGCTGGCTGTGACATCACAGCTCAGACACTCCTCATGTGCTGCCAAGCACCGGAAGGCTGGTGCTGACGTTTCCCGTAACAGGAGAAGATCTTTCCACCGCCAAAACTAACAAAGAAACTCAACTTTGAAGTACTGCATGTGGAAATTATTTTTCTTCTTGTAGTTACCTTTCTATTCAGGTCTGATTTTCTCCTGAGCCAGGAGAGACCCGTTTAGCCCACAGGCATCAATTAGCCCTCACACATGGTAACTGAGTAACTTTCCGTAAGCAGCAGAGTTTAAATAAACATATTGTAGATTGCTGTAATCCACCCTGTACAGCACAGAGATTTCACACGTGTTTTCGTGGCAAGTCACAGGAGTGAATGACACCAGCATGTACACAGCCTTGGCACAGCCAGCACCCGGGAGTACCGGCTCCGTTACACACCGTATTACCGAGACACAACGCAGGCAGCACACCGTGAGGTGACCCGCGCCCTGCCCCCGTCAGCTGCTTCCCCGTCTCCTCAGTGCTCATTCCCGGCTCAGCATCCCCAGCCCTGCCAAGCCCCCGCTGCGGGGATCCCGAACCTCCCCCGTTAAATCCTCCTCAGGCTTGAGCGGCAGGCAGAGGAGCACCCGGAGGCGGCAGGCGCAGGGCCAGAGCCAGCGGGAAGGGGAAGAGCGGCCCGAGGGGATCTAACGGGCCAGGGGCAGGAAGCTAGAGAAGAAGAGCCGGGGGGAATCTGAGGGGCCGTGGCCGAGACTGGCGGGAAGGGGAAGCGCGTCTCGAGGGGATGTGAGGGGCCGGGTCCCGCGCGAAGAAGAGCGTCCCGAGGGATGTGAGGGCCCAGACCCCGCGGGAAGGAGAAGAGCGGCCCAAGAGGATGTGAGGGGCCGGACCCCGTGGAAAGGGGAAGCGCGGCCCGAGGGCATGTGAGGGGCCGGGCCGAGCCCCTCAGACGCACCACCGCCGCTGTGTAGGGGGCGTGGTCACCTGGCGCTGCGCCCCGACATAGAGCTGCGCGCGCCCGTCACCGAGACAACCGGGGAGCGGCCAATCGGCGCGATGCGTGCCCGCCCCTCGAGCGGGCCAGCACCTCGTGCTCTTCTCGCGCACCAATCAGCGGGCGCTCGCTCTCCCTCCCTGCTTCTCCCCCCTCCCTTCCAGGTCGCCGGCGCCAGCCAATCAGGAACGATGAAAGGCGCGTGAGGCGAGCGGGCCCCGTGTGCCGGGCAGGCAATAAAAGGCGGGGCCGGGAGCGAGCGCGCGGCTCACTCGCCTTTGGCGCTCGCTGCTGACGGACTCACCGTGACAGAGAGCTGTCGTGTCCGCCAGCCCCACGGCCGCCGCGCCCCCTCCTTGCTGCTGTCCTCTCGCCTGTTTCCAGCCATGAAGACCAAGTTCTGTAACGGCGAGACCGACCCTTCCCCGCTCGGTCTCCTCCTCGGCTGCAGCTCCGCCGCTGGGCAGCCCCCCTCTTCGCTGGCTCACGCCGAGCCTGAGGGGAAGGATCCCGTGGCGGCGGGCAGAGGCGCCGTGTCCCCGCCTTCCACGCTGCTGCTGCCGCCGCCTGAGGAGGAACCGCCGCTCGACCCCCGGACGCGGCGCAAGGCGTATCTGTGGTGTAAGGAGTTCCTGCCCGGGGCCTGGCGGGGGCTGCGGGAGGAGCAGCTGCTCATCAACCCCATCAGGTCAGCGCCGGGGGCGGGGAGGCTGGTTCCTTAGGGGAGGGGGCGGGGCTAGTCGGTTGCTGGGGGCCCGAGCGGCTTCTTGACGCAGGAGGTGCGGGAGATCAGTCTCCCTCTTCTGTTAAATCTTTCCTGAATTTGCCGCTCCTGGCGGAGGAGCGGGCAGCCGCCGCCCGTCCGTCCCCGCCTTTGCTGCGGGGCTGCGCGGGCATCCCCCGCTCCGCGCACCGGTGGCGGGGCGGAGCCGGTGGGTCCTACCGCCTCGGTGCGGGGAGCGGAGCGGGAGCTCACCCGGCTCTCGGGTTGTTGCGTCAATCCCCCCATCCCCCGCTCAGGAGAAGGTGATGGTGCTAAGTGGCTGGTGCTGCAGCGCCAGAGTCGGGGCTGGGGCCCTGGACTTCGGCGGTAACGGTGATGGAGCCGGTAAAAAACATTGCGCCGAGCACGAGCTTCCTCTGGGGGAAAAATATGCCCTTTTGCCCTGCCCCTGCGTGTTCTGAAATGAAGAAGTTAGCAGGTAAATGAGGTGTATCGATGATGTGAATCATCTTGTAGCATATATAGTAACAGGTACTTATGACTCAGCACGTTGGCGGCAGAAATATGTAGATTGGGGATGTTCTAGAAGCTATATGTAGTGTGTTTGAGGCCCTTGCCTCCTTTTGCAGAATTTAAGTCTATTTTTTGTCAGTCCTGTGGGTTAATTAAGCCCATGTTAGTTCAGTTACATTTTTATAGCTTGCTTTTCAGACTGATCATACCACCTCATCCAGTGTAGTCCTACAGTTTCAAAGGATATAGTTGTCACTTTCTCCCTTTGAGTCCTGAGTTTGTTCTTACTAGTGTTTCTACTTTTGGTAAGTGAAACAGGCAAATCTGACCTCAGTTAGCTAAGAGGGCATAAACATTTGACAAAGGTCTGATATTGGAAGTATTATCAAACACCATCATGCTCATTTCTACAAGTATTTTTAAAACCATGTTAAAAATGAGCAACTCATTGAAAGCCAGTGCAAATAGCATTTGTATTTTATGAAGGAAGGGAATTTTCAGAAGACTATTCCTAGACAGTCTAGTCTGATAAGAGGCCTGTAATCTGACTTGATTCATTCTGTTTTCATCCTTATTGTGTACTGCTGACTTTGGTACTTACTCTTGGATTTCTTGGAAACTCTCCCCCCCCCCCCCCCCCCCCCCNGAAAATTAATCCTGTGTAAAACAGTGCTAATTGGCAGTTGTCTTTATTTTGGCAAAAGACTTCTCACCACTTTTAACAATGAAGAATGCAGCATCCCACTGGTTTGCTGATTCTGGTTTCACACTATCAAGCACTGCTGCATCCTCTGGTGTGTCTGTCAGCTGTGTTGGTCCAAATCCTGTTCATCAACAGCAATAAGATCCTTGGTGTCATAGGGTGAAGGGTCCAGTCCTTGTTGTTTGAGAGCAGAGATTCACACATCTGATCAGAATGCAAGTATAGAAGTACATGTAACTGCTGTGTCTGAGTTGGGGAAAGCTATGGGAAGCTTTGAAAACCAGTGACCCGTTTGGAAGGGCTGATCTTCAAGTAATTTGTATCAGCAGATGAACTGGTAGGTTTATCTGGATAGGAGAGAGTTATGCCCTTTTGACCTGTAAGCTGTTGTGTCTACTGACCTCTCAGGAGAACAGTTCCTTCTATTAGATTCCTGTATGGATTTCCTTGATTAGAGGTAACTCTTGAAGTCTTAAGTGCATAAAACTGTAGCAAAACTTCCATTTAATGGAGTTCAGCCTCAGTGAGAGACACTCCTGTTTGGCTGAAGACACATGGAATAAAACAGTTTCTGGGCTTTTGCGCACTGTATGCAGACTAAGCATATCTCAGTAAGTAGTGTAACTGTTTGAACAGGATTTGGAGTTCTAGTCCAGTGTTTTTGTGAAGTGAGTTTCAGTGTCTTTAGTTCTTCTTTCAAGCATTGATATTTTCACCAAAGTCTACATCAGAGGCTTAGAAAGGGTGGTAGATGTGTTTCAAAAATGCCCTGAAGGAAGCCAGAAAGGTTGTTGGTGTAACCAACCAATGTCCTAATTGCAGAACAGTCTTGCTGTGCTCTTCCTTTGATATCCTTTCCATCTGTCTGGTTTTTCTACCTCTTCACCTTCATGGTTCAAAGTTACTTTATATCTCTTGTCTCTACACATCTTTTTTTGGGTGCCTGCCAAGCCACCTGGTTCTCTTGTCTTCTTTCCTGAGTATATTTTGCAGCTGCTGTTTTACCCAATTTCCTTGAGATTTCTTTTTCCCTTAGTCATTGACTCTGGATGTGAAGGCCAGCCCTTCTCACTAGATCATCTCTCAGTAAATACATACAGGTTGGCTACTTCTGGGTAGCCTTTCCCCAGAAAGTCTTTGCTACTTCCCAACTGCATTGTAAGAACCCAGAAAAGTAACCTGAAACAACACTGAGAGGAGTGTTAGGTTAGGACTAAGAACTACATTTTAGCCACTGCACTTTTTGATCTGCTGTGGATTGCTGGAATCAAAGCTCGCTGCAAAAGGTAATGTTAAATACTGAAGTTTTGGGTGTTATAAAAATCTGCATTACTTTGTGAAGGAAATCACAACATGACAGAGGTGCTACTGTTAAATTCCAGAGCAGTAAGTCACATAACATGCTACAAGTAAAATTACTCTTTAAACTTGTACTACCTCATCCCTTTACTGCTAGCTAGTTCACTTGGGTTGTATCTGGTTTTGCAAGTTTCTTTACTGGTGAGACAGGCAAGTTTTTTTTTTTTGGTAGAACTGATTTGCATTTCTGTTTTTCAAGCAAACCAGAAGTCTTGGTACTCTTTCCTCTTGTAGTAGAGGAAGTAAAAGGGAATATAATCTATTGCAGAGGGGAGATTTGAAAGGAACAGACTGATAATGAAGAGAATGCAGGAAGACAATGTAGTAAAGAAAATGTAGGTTGAGTAGACTGATATTCTTAGTGGGCTACTAGGAATCAAGAGACTTAGCTTCTCTAGTCTTGTATCTATCCAGCTTGATAAACCTGTAGAAAACAGATTCCACTTTATCCTGTGAGAATCCTGTTGTAAAACTAATTTTATGATGCCTGTATAACCCCTTAGTGACTGAAGCACAGGATTCCCTAGTTTGTGTCTTACAGTGTAAGATTCTGAGGGTGACTTTAGTTCTGACAAATACCCGAGCAATTTCTTTAAAGAACTGCTTGAATTGTGGATTTCAAAATGGAAAATGAGTTCCCAAGAATGATAGTGTAAATAGGACTTCCATCATTGATGCTATAGCACAGGTGTTCAGGTGCAGTCTTTGTAGCTGCCATCCCAGGGATACCTGCTCTTAGCTCAAAGTGAGGGATTTATACTCACTGCATGATTTCAGCTGCTTCTGCTGTCTTGCTTGTTTGTGCAACCAAGTACAGCATTGCTTTTGAGAAGTTGTGAAAGTAATTAACAGAAGTCTACCTCTTATCTTAGTTTCCTATTGCATTTTACATCAGTTGATGCATAGCTTGAGCTGTAATCTGGATCAGTAGATCTTAGTTGCCCTCTTCTACCTGCCTTCTCTGTGCCCTTATCCACTGAAGAAGCCTTATGAGTTACTGGTACTGTTGGAAAATTGTCTCATGTTAGAGTAAATCAGTTACTCATACCAAAAGGATGATTTTTTACTAACTGCTAGTTTGTCAACAATTAAACGTGCTCATGTAAGTTAACTGATGACCTTCCCTTTCTCTCGACAGAGGTGGCCTCAGCAACATGCTGTTTCAGTGCTCCCTACCTGATTCCATTGAGACAGTTGCAGATGAACCACGGAAGGTTCTCCTGCGCTTATATGGTGCAATCCTGCAGATGGTGAGTACATAGAATGCTTTGGGAGTGGGAGGGCTTCTGTAGCTCAATTGGAGTATGTTTGGAAATCTTAATGTGTGACACACTGCTAGTGTGTGCTGCTTTATCCTTTTGGGAATGTGTTTCAGTGGCAGTGGGCAGATTGCTAGCTTAAAGCAGTTTCCTTTATAGTTTGTTATTGTCCTGAATTTACACTCCTTTCTATACAGATCCTGACTGGCGTGTATCAGCTGAAGGCTCATTTGCTCTGTTTGATCAGTAATGCTTTTTTTATGGTCTTGAGTTTGGACTGTGGTGTTTCAGAAGGGTGATTAAAGTTTGCTTCTGTACAGCATGTAGGACTTTGGTGTAAGTAGCAAGATTGCAGGGGACTAAATGGCTTAATTTTAATCTTGGTAGCACCTATGAGTCTTGGAGATTAAAGTTGAAGGTTTTGTCAAGCTTGTACAGTGCTCAAGCATTTCATTAGATCTCATGGGTAATTGTGTTGCTGGAAAAATTGATCTTTAGTGTTAGACTAAAAATGAAGCACAAACATCAATACTATACAGCCATCTCATTCCAAAACATGCTTTCCTAGATGTGTGATATGCCTCATAGCTGGCATAGCTTAACCAGATGTTTGTCAAATTCCTCTAATGTTACTTTCTTTTTTTATTTGGTTAGTGAAATGTAAATAGCATTGAAATTTGTCAAACCTTAAGAGAAGTGGTTGGCAAGTCTGTTTCAAATTAAGGTTTAAAATTGAGACTATTCTGTAAACATCTTTTCTAAAGCTTACAGGCTGTTACTGTAGGACTGTACAGCAGATCTCCTCTTACCCATCTCTGCTAGACATGATATTGTAAATAATCATAATGTAAGTGTTTAACCTTATGAAAAATTGAAGCTCCATAAAATTACACTTGGATGTTGGCAGTCGTTTCTATTTGACTTGGAGGGTCTGGATTTATTCTCCATTAATTTAATCTTTTCCAGTACTCAGTCACTTGCACTGAATAACGGACCCAGTATCTGCAGGAGATTGTTCCTGAGATTTCAGCCCATTCTTCCTGCTTCTGCTATCTTGACCAAATTTACTGTTCAAAATCTCATTGGATGCTGTCACTTAACTGGCTTTAAAGTGTTCTTTCATTATGCTATATGAGATATTAACTTTCCCATGGTAGCAAACTTCACCACAAATATGTAAAAAGATCCCAGTGGTTTGAAATGGCATGAAATGCTTGGCTACACCACTGTATATGTTTTGGGAAAGTTAAACTGTTAACTGTGTAGAAGTTCATGAACTGAAACTTAAACTAAAGGAAAGATCATTTAAGAGAAAGTTTGAGTCACATTTTTGCAGTGACTCCTAGGGTTGATGCTAAGATTTTTTTTTCATAGTTATTAATGGTTTTAATGTAATGATGACTTAATACGTAGAAAGCTTGAGTAGGAACATGGGCTGTAAAACTGCTGTAGTGGTAGATCTGTTGCCCCAGAGCTGTGAAGAAATGTGGCCTTTCCCTTGCATTTCAAAGGAAAAGTAGACTCTAGAATTTGGTTGCCCTCCTCTTCCCTCAGGGTTTTGGATTTTTTGAAACTTCTCTGTGCCCCTATCCACTGAAGAAATCAAAATAAAATTTTGGGCTCTAAAATCAGAACTAATTTGGTTTGGAAATTGAAAGTGTGTTCATAACTTTCTAACCTTTCTACTCTTGGTGTTGAAGGATCTTTTGAGATGTCTAACTTCCTTTATTTCCGTAGTGGCAGTGAAATGACTGCTCTTGTTGGTGCAGTTCACTAAAGGTTAAGTAAGCAGAGAAAGTCCCAAGGTAAAACTTTCAGATTGCATTGAGGTTCACAATTTTTGTCGACCAACATTTGTCTCTTCCAGCACCTCTACTTTAAATACAAGTTAAACTATAAGCAAACTGTTTTATTGGGGTATTTTGAAAACCTCACTTAGGATTCTTAATGAATTTCTGGGTGGCATATGCAGAATCTTATGACAAGCCTGTTAAGAGGGAGTAATTTGATACTTTTTGGTAATGTTGCTGAAGTCTTAAGCTCTACAGAAAATAAGGGATGCTGCTTAAGTAAGCTGAGTTTTGAGACCTGCTAAAATCATGACTTGATTCTTAATGACTGAATTGTAACTGCCACTGGGTATTAGTAGTTACCACTTGCTTGTTTGAGCGTTTGTAGCATGTTTTAACTCTTGTCCATTTTACTTTCTGTTGAAATTGGAGCACAAACCAGTCATAATATGAGCTGCTCTTATTCCTTTACTGTAAATGCTATAGATGTATGGCAATCTGCACCAAATTCTTGTGCATACGGAAGAGAAGTTTAAATTAATTTTGAATAGAAGTGAAAAGCAGATACCTGATACTAATGTAAGAATGAGTGATGCTAGCACCATAATTCTTTGAGCCACCTTTTAAAGGAACCTTTTCTGCAGTTTGAAAATAGCCCCAGTTTGCTTATTATGAATCTTGGAAGACACAAATGTCAGTACATGAAACTCATCCAATATAAACCATGCCAGTTGGCTAAAGCTGCCACACAGGGAAGGCTTTGTGCCTTCCTCTGTCATAGCTGATATGTTTAAGCCAATTTTTTGTGTGCATGACTGTTTTGGGGGGGAGTTGGGGGGAGAGGAGCTGAGCTGGCTCGGCCATTGTTCTGAATGGTCGCACTGGCATGGATGTTTCAGAATCAAGGACTTCTCTTGAGTATATCCTTGAGCAGAATTTTTTTTAAGACAAGTATTTGTGCTTGTGACAGGTTAAAGTACTAACCACATTAAAACTCAAATGTTTGAGGCACAATGCAGATATGTTCTCCATTGAAAGAAGGGAAATGTCTTACTCTGCTTCACTTATTCTTGCTCCAGCTTAGTTGCTAAATTTAAAGGGGAGCATTGAAAGTAAAACTTACTCATGATAAAATACTTTTCACTGTTGGCTATGTTGATGTTAAACCAACAGAAACAAAAGGTTCTCCAACAATGTCACTTAATGTCCAGACCTTAAGATTGGATTTCATCTACAGATCACTGTAGTGTTTCTGCTTAAATTTGGAACAACCAAAACTCTCATGTCCTAGAAATGCTGATAGGTTTTTCAACATAGTATCAAAAAAGCTCAAATTTAAGGTGAATTTCTTGGAAGTTCACCTATCAAAAGGCAATTTGTGGATTGATGCCCATTCCCTTACACATGTTAAAAGAACCTTGAACTCTTGATTCCCTGAGGCTCTGTAACTTTGCAACAGCCAAATCAAAATTTTGTGTATAAATGAGGAAAACCAAACCAAATATACCTAATGTTCCTCTTTGGTCTCTCAATTTCTATGTGAGCAGACAGAAAATAAGCGTAAATAGTTACCACAGTTCTGTGGTAAATCTTTTTCCATACCTGCCTTGCTGCCTTTTATTTTTTGTAACTAAATAAAATGCAGACTGCTGTGTAACTGTAATTATCAACGTCTTCTGTGGTTGTTGGTGTCCATGTCTGTTTGTAGCATGGAGTAACTACAAATCCCTGGCACTGGCAGACGGCTTGAGAGAAAGCAAGCACCTCTTAGGGGGATGGATTTGTGTTGGGTGGAGTTAAGGGTGTTTGGGGGTAATGTACCACTTTAGTTGTATATGCATGTGTTCTCTGCTGCAGGCTTGCCCATGCGATCGTGCCTAGAGCACTCTGGTTTCCAGGTGACAGACACGATTCACGGTATAGTATGAGATCTCTGAAGTTGGAGCATTCTCTACAGCTTTCATTTTTCTTTAGTATTGGATTTCATTGTTTAAAAAAATAAGGCTTAGGTAGCACCAGCTACTGTCTGTGCATCTGAATGGTTACAGCAATAACAAAATACCAAAGTACTGCCCCTTCCTTTCCTCTGCTCCCTCATAAGAGAATGGTAACCTGAAATGAAGAGGAGGAGAGATGTCTTTGTGGCTTTTGGAGGGCTTGAACTGGGAGTTAGTCTTCACATGCTAGATTCCAGAACTTCAGTGCATTTGTGTCCCTTCAGGCCTGACAGGGACCAGTGATCAGTGGCAGATTCTTAGAAATTAGTAGTTATTACTGAACCTAAAACTTCCTGTGTTCTCATATGTTGAAGTTCAAATTGATGTCTTCCAACAGATTCTAGAATTCAGAAAAGTTTTCACTGCATAGGTTGCCTCTAACCTTTCAGGCAGTTCCATGTAATGTTGTATTTCCTTGGGATTTGAATTCCTAAGGATTTATCTAAAGCAAAGTATTGCAGTATTTTGAAGTCTTAAAAACTACTGAAGTTGAGTAAACTCAGGAAAGTGGAGTTATAACGCAAGAGGAATTTGTGATGAGCTAAGGGTTATTTGAGGGGAGAAAAGTTGAGTTCTTCCTCTATGCAGAGTTCTTCTACCAAGCATTATTAGGGTTTTTTGATAGAACTCATCTTTCAGCTACAAGAGAAATGTTTGGGACATAAGGAAGGAAACAAGGAACTTGATTTTCTGTGTCACATTGCCAGATATATAAGCACTGTCACAGATCAGATAGTGTGCAGTGTCTCCCATTCTAGGACTTTCATCTTATACCTGAAGCTTCCTGCCCTAGAATCAATTTGCCTGATCAGAGTAGAGTCTGTAGCAACTTCTATTGCCTCTGTGCATGTAGCTGTCCTCCCTTAATAACACTGTAGGGAGCTTTCTTAATCTGCTTTTAGAATAAACCTTCTCAACAAAAGCAGCGCTGAACAAACTAAAGAAATCTTAAATATGTAGAACACATCTATTTTTAGTTACTATTTCTACATAGAGTGGTTGAAAACCACCAGCAGCTATTCAGTCATTCTCTTATTGGGATAATTAAAATCTCCTCCTTGCTGTTGAAGAAAATAGCTCCCAGAATTGGACATAAATTGGAGTGAGCTATTGGAGTTCATGGAATAACTGAGGTTTGATTGGATTAGCCAAGAACATGAGCTAAATACATATATTAAATACCTCATGGTGTCAGATGTCTCACTTGGAACCACTGTTCTCAGGTGATTGTGCAGTCAGGAAACAATCAAATCCTACTACTTAAACATCTGTTAAACTTAGAGTTAAACTCTTAAACTTTTGATATATAAAATTGCATCCCACTTACTTCATTCTCCTTGACCACATGTACTTGAGACTTGCCTAGGTCTAGGCTGAGCACATGGCCACTTGTGAGGACTGATCCTCTCCAAGCTCCCATTCCCATTTGCAAGTTATTTACAAATTACTTTGTGCATTCTCTTCTGGGCACTAATGCTCCATGCTGAGGGAGCAGAAAAGAGGAAGGGAAGCCACAGGAGTCTCCTTTTTCTGATGGCTCTGCAGTACACATCTGTAACTGTCTCTTGCTAATGGCACAGTAGATGCCATTAGGCTCTCCAACACTTAAATCAAGGCAGGCTCTTAGAACTGCCTAGCTCTTCATACACTGACTTCTGGAAAGTGGATGCCAGTTCAGGTTCTAGGGAAAAGCCTAATCTGCTTCCCTTCTGATGAACTGAACCATTCTGAGAGCACCATTAATCAGGAAAGACTCCTGGATGGTGAGTAACTTTCTGACTGTTCAAGAAAAAAAATCTCTAAGATGCAAGAGTGGTATTGATGTAGGACATGCTTGTTCAGAGAAGCCCTCTGTAAATGACTTTAATGCTAATGAGTAGTTATGCATTTAGCTTTAGTGAATATGTTCTGACTTTATTAATTTCCTTGAAAGGAATATAAACTCCTAGTAGTTTGGATATTGTCTTGTTTTAAACTTATTATCCTAGTGGAATGGGAAGTACTTGCTGAAAGACCATCGATTTCATGTTAACTATACTTCTTCTGTAGCTTCTGAAGTACTGTAACTGCTTAGCTTGTGTAAATCATTAGCTTGTTGTATTGTACTTAAGGCAGCTGGTGTTGCTTAACTGTATTCCATGAAGTTCATATTTCCACCCTTGTTTTGGACATGTTAGAGCTTTGGAACAGAAAGGTATGCACATGGTTCTCTGAATGCCCTGTTTTTGTTTAGAAGGTGGAGATGCAGCTGCCTTTATGGGCCTCTAAAGCTAGTCTGCTTTAAACAGTCAACGGTGGAATTGCAGCTTTAAGAGCAGCCACAAACTGTGGCTAATTCTAAGCAAATATTTGCTTTCTCCTCTCCTTACCTTCAAGCCCTTTAAAGGACAAGGGTTTTATTACAGCTGGAATTTTAACTGTGCAGCTCTATTAAAAGCATGTGCCATTGAGGGTTCAGTTGCTGAGGGTATGGTTTGATACTCTGCAAATGGCTTTGTAATGACTCTTAGCAATCCTAGCACAATGCATTATGCATGGAGTTTGTTAAAGTTTTCCTAGTATACTGCACTTGTTACTGAGACATCTTTAGCTTCATTTGACATTCATCTGAAGAAAAAGCCTAGATTTACATGGCCAGTGGTACATTGTACAGACAGCATACTGTAAATAATGTCACAAGAAATTTGGAAAATAAGGTAATAGAAAACAAGCAGGTGCTTGGCAGGCTTCATAATGTGCCTCTTCTAACAGTTCTAAGGCTTTTATATAATCTCTGTAATGTCTCTTAAGTGCTTTAGCTGCAAGGAGAATATCATCCCAGATGTCTTTCAGAGGGACTTAATTTTCTCTTAATTACAAATGTTCCTCTAAGCTTGTGATACATGCTGGGGAACAATAAAACCATACCTGAAAATCAGTGCTCAAGCTATTTGCAGGAGTGGCTTGGTCTCAATGGTACATCCTTTTGACAGACTTTGGAGTTGTTGAAATAGTGTGGTGGTCAGAGGTGAGATGGATACTAGTGCTGTAGCTGTCACAGATCAAGACAGTGTTGAGACATCTAGTTAATTGTAGCTGGCACTTCTACTCCCTTTGTTCTGGTGGTTGCAAATAAATCATGTTAAATTTCATCTTCTCATTGTGTTTGCTTCTTCTCATTCATAGAGGTCCTGTAATAAAGGAGAATCTGTACAGTCTCAGAAGGAAAATGACTTGCAAGTGAGTAATTAAATTTGCTTATTTTACAGATAGAGAAATGTAGTGGTCCTGCTTCTTCTAAATCAGTAATGGCTCCAAGTGTCTGGGCTTTTTCTAGAAATTGCAAACAGTAATGAAGAAGAGAGATCTATTTGCTCATAGAAGTAATGTTATGTGTTTGTACATAGTTTAGAGTTAAGGATTCCACATTAAAAACACCTTCAGTTCAACTCTAGACAGCTTCTTCCCCTTTCTAACACTGGTATCAGTATTGCTATTTCTAACACTAGGCTTTACTTAATCCCTGCTTTAGAACACACTAAACTCTTCTGAGAAGAGTATATGGAGCTGGAGAGAGCTTCCTCTTGTGCATAAAGTGTTTCTGATTAGCACTGTGTTTGGATCATCTGTGTTCTGCAAACTCTAAAGTTGCATTTGGAAGCTTTTCTGCTCATGCAGCATAATGTTTAGCTGAGTGTAATTTTTCATGAAGTCATCTGAACAGAACTTGGTAATAGAGTACCCTGGCAGTTCTTTTTTACAGCAAGGGATAACAGTGCAGCATGTTAGCCAGATGCTTTGCTTGTTAGGTACTAACATTTGCCAGCAGTGATTTGGGAGAAGTACATTTTACTTGTTTGATAAGTGCTGCTTTTCTTCCCTTGTATTTTCTACTTTCTGGGAGTGCCATCTGAAACACTTCAAGCATTTGTGGTTTTTTTTCTAGTGAGTTGAAGTTGGCTTTAAAATTTATAGAAAGAGCTATTTACTGGCTGAGACTGCAGTGACTACAGTAACACAAAAGGCTGTGTAGTCTGAAATACCTGAAAGCTTGCTTAATTTGTGCTCTTAGTTCTTATGCTTTTAAGTGTCCATGGCTCAGACTGAGAAGAGTTGCTCAGCAGACCACTAGGATTTGAGTACAGCTAGATTTTGGTTAACATAATTGCTAGAATTAGTGATTTGGAACTGTGGCTTCTGTTCCCTACAGCTAATCTTGCCCATCAAGAAAGCTATATTTCAGTGATGTTAACTGTTTCTGAGACTTATTTCTATTATTTAACATTGATGTTAAAAAGCTGTCTACTCATGATCGTTATGGGCTGAGTTTGGTGTAAGGAAAACCTTGAAAAAACTTTACTGAACATCAAAGTATGCTTGGAAGTAGAAAAGGAGGAATGCTTAATCACGCATACATGTTCCTTAGCAGGGATTTAAACTTAAAGAGAAGACCTAAAATGTGCTTAACAGAAACAAATCTTGAGGTCATTCTCTTAAATGAAAAATTGGTGAGTTGAGTCATTCTCTTCATTCACTTGCATAGTTAAAATCTCCTTTTGTGAGGCAGTGTTCCAAAGTGTGTTAAAATAGCCAAGGATAATATTTAGAGTTGCTGTCCTTCGGTAGGATAAACTCCTTCAGGAAATGAATCTGGAGTTCCCACAGGTTGGAGAGGAGAGGCTGCTTTGGGTTTTCTGTAGCTTTCCTTTGACCTGGCCCACCAAACATACCTGTTAAGATTTTTCTCCCTAGCTTTCCTCCTGAAAGAGAACTATTTGCATTGCTCCCATGCTAACTAGAGTTGCTATTAGTCAAGGAATTTTGGTTAGTGAAATGTTAAGTCTTCTTTTTAAATCTAACCCTAAAATTTCTGACTTGTTAGCAGTTTGGCTAAGTTCATTTCTGTGCAAGCACCAACTAATGCTTTACCATGGTGGTTTGATTTTTTCAGGGGGCAGAAGCCATGGTTCTGGAAAGTGTTATGTTTGCCATTCTTGCAGAGAGAGCTCTTGGCCCAAAGCTGTATGGGATCTTTCCACAGGGGCGACTGGAGGAGTTCATTCCTGTAAGTCCTGGTCATGCTTGCTTTGTGGGCTGCTGGTGGCTGCTTTAATTGATCATGACAAAAATCATCTCTGGGCTGCCCAGAAAAGCAGGGATGTGGGAACAGAATACTTGGCAGCTGTAGTAATTGCTAGCTGTAATTTGATACAGTTCTAGTGGGTGTTGGAGAGCCCAATTATAGCTCTTGCCAGGGAGAGATATCTAAAAACTCTTCAGCTGCAGCAGGCAGGGCCTAATAAATGAAGATAAAAAGCCTGTTAGATACCAAACATAGCATTGGAAGCTATGGAGCAACACTTGCCTTTAAAAGCAACAAGAGCAGATGCTTTTGATGTTCTTAAGTATTTATACCCAATCTGCTTTGAAGATATTCTTAGTATGAGATGTGATATTTCCCAGGTCTTAATCTAGAAAAGAATTAAGTCATAAGTAATCCTGGCTGGATAGCTCAGCTTTTCCAGAGACAGCAGTTCTGTAAATTAATTTTGGATGAAAAAACTGTATTGCTTGAGTACTATACTGGTATATTTTATACAGTACTGTATAAGGAGTAATTCTAGCTCTTGTAATTAACCACACTTTGGTAATGAATCAGTTAACTGTATTTTAAGAATACTGTATTTTATTACAGAGCAGGAAACTAAGTACTGAAGAATTAAGATTACCTGACATGTCTGCTGAAATAGCTGAGAAGATGGCTAGATTTCATGGCATGACAATGCCTTTTAATAAAGAACCTAAGTGGCTTTTTGGAACAATGGAAAAGTAAGTGATGCAATAAAGTATGGAGGAAAAGGTGACTTGTAATTTTGATAAGCAGGTCATCCTTCCTGAATGCCTGAGAGCACAAGCTGTCATTCTACTCAAACTGTTTTATAGTGACTTGAGAAACTTTAAAGTAGTAACATTTTCGCTTTTTGAACTTTCTTGATTTTAGCTTAAATGGTATCTTAGTGTGGGAAGACATTATACTTACTGTCACAAATTCTATCCTGTTGTCTCTCTTTTAAGATATCTAAATCAAGTGCTGAGGATTAAATTTACCAGAGAATCCAGAACTAGAAAACTGAACAAACTGCTCAGTTACAATCTCCCCCAGGAAATGAAGAATTTAAGGTAGGCTTATTTTTTCTACCACTGTCTTCAAATCTGCACAGTTTCAGTATGATCTTGAACACATTATCCAGTATAATACCCTATATTCATTTTGCTTTACAACTTGGGAATTGGTTTTGCTTCTGTAACCAACCAGAGTCTCATATGACTACAAACTGATACAATCAGTTGCTGATCTAACTTGCTGATCAGTGAAGTCCGGCTTAGTTTTCCTGATCTTGGGCTCTTCACTGGGGAACTAGGATCTTGCTAGAAATTAAGAGCACTTCAAATTATTACAACAAAACCCATTCTTCATTTTAAAGTGGAACTGAACTCAGTGCTTTATTACTTACAAGATCCTGTATTGCTGTTTTCTAGAGCTATGCTTGAAGCCACTTCATCACCAGTTGTGTTTTGCCACAATGACTGTCAAGAAGGTAAGCTGCTAGTATTTCATGATCTTGTTCAGTGGTGCAGCATTAAGCCTTTTCTGGTGACTTGTTTGCTTTCTGAGAGGTAGTCATGTTACCAAGGTGTGCTGACCTGAAACAGCAGCCTGGGCACTCCCAGTGTGCAGCAGTTGCAAAGCAAAGTGTTGGCTTTAGCCCTTCCAGCTAATTAGGAGGCTGTCTAATGGCATAACTGAATTAAGCCAAGCATGTATAGGTCAGCTGATGGAGCCTTGGGTGTTTTCTGTGAAGATTGTGCCTTTCTTAGCTGTCTGCACTACATATATGCTTTAGTCCTTTCAAAACAAAGATACTGAAAGAAGTTCAGTGAGTGGTGAAAATGCAGACCAGGGTAGTTTGACTAATCAGTTCTCTGCTTATACTGCTAAGAAGCATTAGGAAAACCTTATCCACCTTTCTAGTGCCTTCTCTGGTAGTCATGGAGGGGTAACAGTTTTTCTGAGGAGTTCTCTGAAGAGATAAGGAGGCAGGAGTGAATGTGTTTGATATGCTGTTTTGTACTCGCTCACCTGTACAGTGGGTAAGCTGGGCTGAGCTGGAAGGATGTTATACTTAGACTAGATGCAGGACAGGAGTCCCAGCCTTGTTAGCTAAGGCTGAGGAATTGGCCTGGAAGAGGATTGCTGTGGAGGATAAAAATAGGGAAAAAGCCACTGATCTTAAGTCTGAAGAGTTAGCTGAATAAGTGGTGGAGTTTGAGGTCTCGTTGCTGCTGTGGCAAGGTGCAGTACTGGAAGAGTCAGAGCATGATAGGGCTGGAGCAAGCTTTGGCACCTGGATTTCCAAGGTAGGATTTGGGGAGAGGTGAGATCCTGTACTTCTGTTGGTGTAAGGATATGGCATAGGGAACAGATGTACCTGTGGAGAGGGGACAAACTGTTACAGAAATTGGCACTTGACAGAGGCAGGCCTGATGCCTTTCAGCCACATTAGAGTGACAAAGTGAATTGAAAGACAGATAAAGCAATCTTCCTGTTAGAGTAAAAGGCTGAGCTGTTCTGTAGGTGCCAATTGTGTGCCACATATTAGAACAGCAAAGTGATCAGTCTGTGGCTTGCAGGCTGCCGAAAAGTGATTCCTGTGCCAGGTGTGTGCTCAGTTAGTGCTGTGCAGGTACACAAGATGCTGCATAATTTAGATCTCAGGCTGTAGTAAGGAGCAATTCAGTAACAACTGCTGAGACTGACAGTGTCAGCTGAGGTAGCTGCAAGCTAAACATGGGAAAAGTTCCCTCCCTTGGGAGAACAAACCTCCTTCTGCCTGTACAGAAGAAAACTTACTTGCTTTCAGCTTGGCAAGGTTTATAGTACCTATCTCACTGCTGTAGAGCCAGTGCAGGTTGGCTTTTCCTGTCATGCTTCTGCACAGAGGTAAGAGGTAAGGGGCTGAACAATCTTTAGTAAGATACAGTATTGCTTTTCTGTAATATTCCTGGGCCTTTGAGTGTGCTGTATTATCTTGACATTTTCAGGTAATGTCTTGCTTCTGGAGGGCAGAGAGAATTCAGAAAAGCAAAAGCTGATGCTGATTGACTTCGAATACAGCAGCTATAATTACCGGTAAATCACTTTCTTTTCTCTTAGCTAGGAAGCTGCGTTGCTTTCTGCATGCTATAATGAGAAGTGCTGCACTGCTCAGTATCTGTTAGAGTGAATTGTGTTCTACTCTGGTGGTGCTGGTATAAAACTTGGTAGCAAAGTCCAATCTTTTCATAGAGTTGGTAGCTTTCATTCTTAACTGTCCCTCTTGAATGGATTTTCATAACTGGCAAAAGAGATGTAGTCTAGTCATCAATTTTCTGCCTCTTTTAGCAAAACTGCAGAAAGTTACAAGTAGCTGTATGCTTTTAAACTTGGTTTTAGGTTTGCTCAAGCAAGAACAGAGTGCTAATATGGAGATATTGAGGTACTTAGGCTTTCTCTTTTTTCAGAGGATTTGACATTGGAAATCACTTCTGTGAGTGGATGTATGATTACACATATGAGAAGTACCCCTTTTTCAAAGCTAGTGCTCTTAAATATCCTTCAAAGAAGCAGCAGGTAAGCACATGAGACATAATTAATATGTGTCCAGTCTTCAAATCTCACTCATTTCCAATTGTTTTGGACTTACTCTGTCCAAGACCTTTCCTCCATGACTTCCTTAAATACAACACTTTCTGAATCCTGACTATCTTTGCCTTAATCATAGCAAGTTCATAAGTTATTCAGGATAGAATATTTGCTGTGTGCCATGTAGCTACCCACCACGGAAGGGCCAGCAGTTGGACTGCAGCTGTGAAGCTGACAGTAGCCAAATGTCATCTGTTGTCCTATTATGACTCTTCTTAAACCAGACTTCTCAGCAATTAGTAGAAACAGCATTGATCTTGAAGCTAAATCCAGCACTTATGTTTGGAAAAAAATAAATGACAACTTATTAAAAGACCTGCCTACTTCTAAAAAAAGCAAGTATGTCTGGGATAAAGAGTTGTAACTATTTGCCTTCCAGCTTCACTTTATCTCCAGCTACCTGTCTGCATTCCATGATGGCTTTGAAAATCTGAGCAATGAAGAGAAGTCCAAACGAGAAGAAGAAATGTTGATAGAAGTGAACAGGTAACTTGTCTTCCATAACTGTATCTTGAAACTTCCATTGTGATTCTTCCTGTACGTCACTGGGTGGAAAAATCTAAGCCAAGAGAGATTTTAAGCTATGTATACTGTCCCTTGTAACCTTTAGATGTGTGGTATATGTTTTTAGTGAAACTGTGCTACTCCTTGGGCAAGCTAATGGAGTTATTTTTATAATGCCATACTTGAGGGAAGTGTAGCTATCCCCAAAGCAGGGAATGCTCTTTGTGCAGGATATTGAAACAAGGTGGTGGTGTGCTGCTGTGTGTTTTAATTAACATAGCCTTATCATTTCAGGTTTGCCCTTGCCTCCCACTTCTTCTGGGGCCTGTGGTCTATTGTACAAGCAAAGATCTCATCCATCGAGTTTGGTTACCTGGTAAGCTATTTAACTGTAGTTTCATGGAACTGAAAAGTTATACTTGAACCTGTGGTACATTATCAGGACTGAAATGAAATGCCTCTCACAGCAACTAATCTAAGTAGAGTCAGACTTCTAAAAATCAATTTGTTACTAGTCTGCTCTTTCCTTTAAAGAGCATCTGAGATGGTAAAAGCTTCAGCAATTTTCCCCTTTATGATGTTGAGAGATTCTAGCCTTGTGTCAGGCCTTGCAGTGGAGCTCTGCAGTGAGAGATGCCATGTGAGAGGGAAGCTAGCATGTAGGATGTGTGAGTTGGGGAATGAGTGGTCAAAGTGCACATGCAGTGACATGTTGGTGTTCAGTGTGCAAGCATACCAATGCCAGGTAGCTGGTACTTGAGAAAGGCATCAGTTGAACTCTTGGTACATGTTTAGTGTACTGTAAAGGGACAGAACTGTCAGGTACACTGACTATCCTGCAGGCAGTGTTGCAGAAGCTCCATCCTTTTTAGTGGAATGCTGATCTTCTCAGTTCCTGTCTTTAATGACATGCTGGCAGCAGCTAATAGCGTTGAAATAAGATCGGAGGAAACTTCGAGGCTAGAACATCTCTGGAGAGATTATTCTTCCCAAATAGAGCTAATTAAAGCAGTGAGCCTGTGGATTAGGAAGGTAACAGAGTTAATACCTTAATTATTCTTCCCCATCCCAAATAAGAAACCTTGGTTGTGTTTCTTGGGTACTGAATGTCCCTTATTTCCCCAGGAATACGCGTTATCCCGATTTGATGCATACTTTGATCAGAAGAGGAAGCTGAAGGTCTGAGAGTGGGAGGAGTGGCCTGCTGGTTACTGTACAAAGAGGGCAGCTGGACAGAACTTACACTGTGCTTAGGCTACTGTATCTCTAACGAAGGTATTACTGAACTCCAGTTCCTTGGAAGGTGTACAGTACTGAGGACTATATCAAAAGGACTTATCTACAGTTTCCTAAAGACTTGGAATGAGATTAGGAGGCAAAAATACAATACAACAGTGCAATATCTTTAAATCTTTTTGATCTGGAAAATGTTTTGTATTCTGGGAGAAGCTTACAATTAAGTGTCAGTGCCACATGCATCAGAGCAAACTGTTACTGTGAGTGTTTTCTAGGGGGGTGTTGGTGTTATGGCTTATTTGTAAGCAGAGGAGTTGTAAAAGAGAATTCATTGTAGACTTTGCCTCTTAAAAAGAAGGAAAAGCAAAGGAGACAACTGTTAAACTGTGAAGTAGGCTTCAAATGTTACTGTGAGATTAGGTTCAACGTGGCCCGTGAACACTATCTTCAAAGCTGCTGATATGACATCACTTTAACTATAAAGCAACTAGACACTTTGAAGCAGGATGCTTTCAAGTGTTACCTACACACATGAATGTTTCTCTCAGCTGGTGTGCCTGTGAAGTATGAACTGGACATTCTGAAGGAGCTTGTCTTGGAACTGTTCATTCCATGTCCTTCAAGAATATGCTTTAGCCCAGCCTGGTTGTCTCTTAAAACAGTGTCCTGCACAGGGGGTTCTGTGGGCTGGCAGCACGGGGAAGAGTGCCTTGAATTGCTCTAGCAACTCCCCAGATAACTGGATTGGCATTGACAATATTTGTAATTGGAGCCCATCTCTCTTGTGTTGCCACAGTGTATGGCTGTCAGAAACAGTAGAGCCAAAGACTGGGGAACACTTCAGGAAATTGTTCTTCTGTTCATCCAATGCTTCTGTGGTGTGGGAGGTGCTTTTCTTGCACCTTCAATATCTGTCATGTTCCAGCAATCCAGTAAAGTGGAGCTTCTTGTGGGGAACAATATGTATATTGAAACTTGACTATAATCTGTGTACATGTCATCTAAAGGTTTCTTTAGATTTGGGGAGCTTGTTTATTTTGAATGTTATTTGTGCTTTCTAACACTGTATTATAAATAATAAACTTCTAAGTCTACCCTTTTTCACTTGTATAGCAAATACTGTTTCAAGCAGCTGAAAAAATGTGCAGCAATCCTGTACTGTGTAGCATAACTTGTAAAAGCTGTCATTTTATTCTCTAGTATGGAGAATCATTTTCCATACACTCTATTATTACTTTATAATAAATGTAAAGCACTTAAACGTCATAGTTGATATTCTTAATTGTTTGTTACATCTGCAGGACAAAAGATGGTGTTTCTGACTTTAATCTATGGTGGAAATGCTTGCTTGCTTGCCTTCAAAGACAGAATTTCAGCTGTAGGCTCAGTGCTGTGGGATATACCTGCTACTTAACTGTCTTTAGCATTTATTGTATAATGGAATACTAAGAGAAAGTGCAGGGAAAGAAGGTGGTGAACAGTAGCCTGAAGATCAGCTTATAATGTCTGTTTTAGAGGTTGGAAATAGTTAACTAAGCTAAAAACAGAGGTGGAAGTTTCTGGTATTTACTGGCACAGCAGATGAAGCATTTGCAGTGGGACTAGCCAGGTACTTTTCTCTAGGCTACTGAAGGCATCATTTAACAGGTACTGTTGCACCCAGTGGGAATGGCAGTGGTGATGAAAGAGGTGAAAGCAGCTCAGAAGGATGCTTTGCAGCTAGCTGAAAAGGGCTGATGTGTAATAAGTGTCTTGATTCTGTAGGAAGCCTTCTTCTGGCCTTCCAAGGGTAACTTCCATGTTCTCCAGAAGCTGGTGGAGACTGACTCATCCATTGCATTTCATGCTTCTCAAGGTGAAGGAGAAGGCTCAAGAAGGGAAGGAGACTCAGGCACAATAGCACTGACTGCACTAAAAGGTTGCAAGAGAGGTGAAGCTCTTTCCTTAGAGCTGAGGTGGCTCCTGTGAAATCCTGAGAAGAAATGAAGCTCTAATGTGGCAGCTATAAGGCTGCAGTTGCACTCCAGCATTCCTGCTGTGATTGCTGAGGGTGAGGGGAAGGAAAGCAAAGCATGTTTCATCCTGTGCCTCTTGGAATGTGGATTTCTATTAAAGAGGGTGGGATTTTCCTAGGAATTGTGTGGTAGGCTTAGTGGAAATACAGGTAAGTCAAAGCTAATGAGCAGAAAGCAATGCTTAATCCTTTCCTGGTGTCTCTTGTAGATTTGCCTATTAAGGACAAATGCTTAAAGTTTGCTTTGAGAACTTGCAGCAGCCAAACAGGAACTGGAGCAGTCACTGAGTGCTGAAGCTGACTTACCAACCAACTGAGCAGCTCTTGACATGTATTGGCACTTGTGGAATGGGGTAGGAACTTGTGAAGCCATGGTTATAATAAGACTTGGTATAAACCTGTAGTTAAGCATTTCACAGTTCTTTGACATAACCGTTTTGTAGTTAATCTGATTTAAAACTGATTAATCTTCCTTTCAGCTGGCTTGTATTTACACCTTGTGCTTGAGCTTGCTCTTGAAACTGCTGGGCTTTATTTCCACTTGGTGAATTCTTGTCTTGGTGTCCACATTGCCTTACAAGTCACTGATGAAAAGACCTGCTGTTAAGTGGTGAAAATGTGACTTGGTATGACTGAAAGAAACCAAACCTACCACACCCAACCTTTTAGAGGAAACCATGAGTGTCTAGCCAGACAGCTACCCTCAGCTGCCCCTTGAATTGGAATTAGAGTGATTTGGGTTGGAAGGGACATTAAAGATGATCTAGTCCCAACCTCCTTGCCAGGGACAGGGATGCCACCCACTAGACCAGGTTGGCCAGGGTCCGTCCAACCTGGCCTTTGGAGCCTTTTCTGGCTGAGGTATGTGAAGAATACCTTGTTATTCTTTGCATCCCTTGCCAAGTTCTGTTCCATCTGTGCCTTGGCTTGCCTCATCCTATCCTTACACCTCTGAGCCACTTCCTGGGAGGGAATTCAGGGGGATATTGGCACAAGGTATGCTCCCATCACCCCACAGCCCTTTTATGCAGGTTGAAAATCTGAAAGCTCAGCTTGAGGAGAAAATGTTTCACTGCAGCCTGTGCAGTCTCAAGGCCCTAGCATACATACTGCCCTCCCTCTTTAATTGAGAAAATAGCTATTTCTGGTCTGAACTAAATAGAATCTATTCATAAATGAAGCATCTTTCAAAGTGATGCTGCTGTTGAATAGATTGAGACTATTTTTGGAGCTGCTATTCTCTTGTTAATTGATTAGGGAACACACTGCAAGGAGCAATAAAGGTGAAAAGCAAGAGCAGCCTTGTTGCTCTCAGGGAAAGGTGACTCCTGCTCTTTCCACCAAAGGCACAGAGTTTGGTGCACACAAACATAGTTTCCTACCACTATTT
Source organism: Bucco capensis (assembly GCA_013396975.1). Classification (NCBI taxonomy): domain Eukaryota; kingdom Metazoa; phylum Chordata; class Aves; order Piciformes; family Bucconidae; genus Bucco; species Bucco capensis. The sequence goes on from VWZO01020931.1 coordinate 331,073, forward strand.
GCTGTAATTGGACCAAGCTGAGATTACTGATAGTTTGACCTGTGAGAGCTGTGTTGGTTTTCCACTGCTAGGCTTTATCAATTAAGGGTCAGGAGGTACCTTGGAAAATCTCTGATACTAACAGGAGAAGTTCCCTGTGCCTGTTTGGCATTCATTCTTCTTTGAGGTGTGAGAGTGTTCTGAGAAGCAGTTATCTGAAGAGGTTACTTTGCAGATCACCTCCTTCCCTTTGTGTGTCTCTAAATCTGCTAGTATCAATAAGAAATTCTGCTTTTCCTCCCTCTTGTCTGCAGTCATGCTCCAAAGCAAATGGAACGGGCTAGGTGCTAGGTTTCACTCCTTCAGGTAGATGTAGTTATTTATTTTAGCTAATTATGGCTGTGGAAACCCTGCTAGGGCCCTGGGGCTTGAAGCCTTATTGTCCAGGGACCTAATTTGTCCTGCAGTTCCCTTAACTAGGCATGATGAGGGGAAGGAGAGAACCCAGATTAATTCTGCAAGGGGCTGTAGAACTGGGAACCAATGAATGCATCCTCTGATTTGCAAATACAGAAGGAGAAAGCAAATAAAATAATCCCCAGAATGAAGAGCATTGTCCTTAGCCCAAGTGCTAGCATGTCTGTATTCTGCTGTACAACTGCAGTGCTGTGGGTTCCTGAGGCTCAGCTGATGAGTGATGCTGCATTAAACCACAGGGAATGAATCTGCTGATGCCTCAAGATACCAGTTTGTCTTCTCTGCAGACCACAGCTTCACCAAGCCACCACAGCTTCTCAAGGTTAGTCAAGGCACAAGTCCAGCAGCCAGAAGTCCCCAGAGCCTGCTGCTGTTTCTCCCCCACAGTTCAGCTGTCCCAGGGAGATGCAGCTGGGGCAGGGAGCTGTACAGCCCAGCCCAGCCCTGCATGCTGTCAGGGCTTACAGAGCAGCAAGTAGATGGCTTAAGCACTGTTTCCTGTGTCTTACACAGACAATAAGGCTTTGAGGAAATCAAACCCTCCCTTGAAAGATCCTTGAGACAGCCTTGGGCAAGCTGCAGCAGGCAGGCAGCATTGTCTCTGATGCCAGCCTGGGTCCACGTGAAGCAGCAAAAAGGAGCATTTCAGCAGAGATGAATAAATAGCTGTAATGGTTCTGGACTGAAATAAAATACAGCATGCACTCACAGGGGCCTGGCAAGGAGCAACAAGGAGCTACTGTGCTTGGTACCCAGGCAACAAAGCTGATCACCAGCAAACAGGCTGCTTATTTATCTCCTGATGTGAGCTTCACTTTTTCTGGCTTTCCTTTCAAAGGACACAGAGCTCCCCCTGACTCAGCACTCAGTGCAATCGTGCTACAATGTGCAAACAAAGCTGTGTGTGTGTGTGTGTGTGTATGTGTATGTGATTTGTAATTACCACTCTCATTAAACAGGGATCAGCCACCAAGGTCAGAATGCAGTCCAATCTGCTGCTCTAATCACCTCCTATTTTGGGAGGAGGAGGAGAAGGGAATGGAAGTGAATATTAATTCCTTTCCTTACTTATGTTCAGATGGTAGAAGGGTGTGAAAAACCTGGGCTCCATACTGAGAAAATTCTCCCTTGCATCATGCAGAAGTCCATGGAGGAAAGGCAGGGTTTTCCCCCTGAACAGGGGGCTAGTGTTAAGAGATGGGACAATCTATTCCCTGTACACAGAGTATTTTGGATTCCAGGTGCGTTTTCTAGCCATCCTTTCTGCTTTTCAGAGCCCCCAGCTTCTGAGGTGCTATGAAGTCAGGGCTAGCAACTGCTGTCTGAAGTGGGCCAGCAGCAGAATTTAAATGGCACACAGCAGAGCTCAGGAGCCCGGGCATCCATGAGTAGCTCCCAATTCCCACCATGTCAGGAAAACAGCAGAGCCAACAGCTACAGCCTTGAGCAGGGTTGAAGTATCACCAGTTGCCTGTATCCTGCCTTGGACACAGAGATCTTCCCACCTAGCAGGATGATTACCCTCTGGTTGAGTAGAGACAAAGCACTGCCTGCAATCTCCTCAAACATGAGCTGACCTCTGCTCTGGTTTTGCCATCTGGAAGCTCTCACGTGCTTTTTTCTCCCTGCCATTGCACTTCCTCCTGTAGCCTGTGAGGAAGGCACCATGCTGTGTTTGTCTGGCTGTATGCTGAAGGAAAGGGCACTGCAGATTGTCCATCCATGCTGACTCATCCCACCACCCATTCCCTCTGTTTGCTGCCTCTCACTCCAAATCAGCAGAGCTGTGGCCCTCTGAGCCTATTGCAGATATAAATAAGGAGAAAAGGGAATAGAAAGGAGGAAGGAAACCTGCTGTAATTACCCAGTACAAAGACTATTAAATAATACAATAATTTCCTCAGGAAGGGATTATGGAGGATTGTGTGTAATGTCTCAGGTCTGAAGGGCTTAAAAATTCACCTGAGAAAGAGAGTCTAATTAGAAGGCTGCAGCTGTAAAGAAAAATAGTTGTTGCGTAAATCCCTCAGTAGAGTTGTTTGGAAAAATACTGGGAATAAAACCAAACCACTGATTCATATTGAATTATGTTTTAAATGAAGACTCAAGTCTCAGACTCCAGGTTTTTGAAATTCACTTTGAGGGTTTTGCATTCCAATTTGAAAGTGTGAACAAGCTAAAGTAAAATGAAAATGTAACTTGCAGTGTGCAAGAGCTGGCAACAAGGGAGTGGTTGCAAAGGACCCTGTGATGCTGGAGAGGAATCTCAAGCAGAGATCCTCCAGCAGCAACACCCTGAGGAAGGAGCCACTAGCATCCTCCCTATCTTCAGACACACAAACTTGCTGCTACATATGGGAATACAGAATCTAAAGGAACTAACAAAGATAAAGTCTCCCACTGAACTGTTTAACAATTGCAAAGAGTTTAGACTTCTGCTGGTTTTGTCTCTGCATGTGGGAGAGACTTCAGCTTTCAAAGTTCAGCTGTGAGCTGAAGTCTCTGGATATAGCTTTGCCTTTTGGGCTCATCTCCACTTCCAAGATGGGTTTGTGTTGGGCAGCACACACGTTTTAGTACCCCTGACTTCAGCACAGCAAGCAGATTCACCTTGCCTTGAGGATGTTATGCTCTTCTCATGTCAAGTCTTAGACTTTCTCATGTCAAATCTAAGTCATCTCCGAACTGTGCAATGTGTCAGAAATTTTGGCATGGCTTTGACCAGATCTGTAAGATAATTACTTTCTTTTCTCACTTAATATTTTTCTCTAGGGCTAACCTTAGCTCCACTTCTTTGTGCGTCATGGACTCCTTCAGTGGTAGAACAGCATAAACCTGGCAACATCCACACATCAAACCAGCTTTGTTTTGGAAAGCTGCTAGTATTGCATTACTGTAGAGTCTCTGGTAAAACAGCCTGCTCTGCCAGTACAAGCTTGCTGAGCTCTGACACCTCTCCTGGATTGATGTGTTGGGCTCAAGAGATGTGTGAAGTTGCAGAGGCACTGGGCAGGAGATGGAGGAAGCGTGAGCTCTGTCTCCAGTGAGTCAACAGAGCCTAGAGATGATCCTATGGAGCTTGGTGTGCTTGCAGCTGAAGCAGCAGATGGTGATGGTGCTTTAAGAGACTATTTTAATAGAGGTAAGTGGTTCTCAGCAGAACCTGACCTGTGAGGGCAGGATCTGAGTGATCTAGTGCAGCTCAGTGTTCCTCCTTGGCTTACCCGTGGTTGTAGCTGTTGTTCAGTGTGTCAGTAACTTATATACACTTTTTTCATCCCAGAAATTGTGACTTAACTTTGTCCACACTGCCTCTGCTCCTTCCCCTGGGGAACCTCTGGGCTTCAGCTCTGCCTACAGTTCCTGGCTGCTTTCAGGTCCCTGGGAGTGGATTCCAGTGGTTTTCCCTGTGCCCTCCCTGAAGAGTGAGAGGCTGAGCCCCAGCAGCAGGCCACTCCTGTGAAGGCCAGCTGCCCTTTGCCTAGGATCTCTAACCCCACCACAGAGGATGAGGATGTCACTCAGAAGGGGAAAGGTTATTTTTATAGTGCTTTCTCCTTGAGTCCTAAATAAATTACACATTTCTTGGCTTAACCTTTGCCTCCCAGCTATGCAGAGCAGGAGACTCTCCACTGATCACTGCCTTCTTGATCAATGCATCTGTGTTTTTATCCCATCAGGGTTTCTGTGAAGGCTGCAGGCACTGACTACAGGCACAACTTTAGGGTTGTTTAGCCTTGGAATAGGCTGCCCAGAGAGGTGGTGGAGTCACCATCCCTGGTGTTTAAGAAACATTTAGATGAGGTTTAGTGGCATGTTAGTGCTAGGTATGGTTGGACTTGATGATCCTAGAGGTCTCTTAGAGGTGTCTGCTCCCTCCCTTGCTGCAGAGCAGGTGCTTAGAGAGGAGCAGGGAGGGAAGGGTGGACCTGGGAGGTTTGCCAGGCACCAAAGCAGCTGGGAGCTCCTGGAGAGGAGGAGTGGCACGTGTGGTCAGATTAACACGCTGAGCTGCTCAGAATGTGCCCAGGGCTGGCTGCCAGCACCTCTGAAATGATTTTTGCCTGGCCAGCAGCTGAAGGAAGATGCTGTTCAATGGGGCCAAATTCGTGATCACCTGAATTTTTGCTCCCAGCAGCCAAGCTTTGGTTGCAGGCTCCTCTGGCTGGCACCACAATTGGGATGCCAGAGCTCTCAAAGCATTGGTGGCACAGCCCAGCTGCTTTTAGAGGCCTTCCCACCAGCTGAATGGCAGCATAGCCCTGGAAACTGGGGCTTAGGGGACTTGAAACTGCTTGGGCCCTGAAATTTGTCTCCAGAGCAGAATCTGAGATCTGCTACTGTCTGGGAAGGTCTAACATGTCTGGCTCTGAGTGTAGACCTCATGGGACCCAAGTACTTTGGTGTCTAGATATGCTTGGGCTGGAGGTGCTGCTTCAAGCCTGTTTACATAGTGTTCTGCTAGGGCTACCCAAACAGTAACTAAAGAAGGTATCCCCAGGCCTGTTCATAACAGAAAGGCAAAGCTCATGACACTTGTCCTACAGGCACTGCAGGAGCTAGGCATGGCAGGAGGAGCACAGACCACATCCTGAGCCCCCATCTGCCCCCTCCCACTCCACGCTGCAATGTCAGTGAGCTGTGTCCTCAGTTGCAAACTCCTCTAGGCTCAAGGAGAGAGAATTCCTTTCCTTCAGCCCCTCCATCACAGCCACATGCAGGGGAGAGCTTGTCTTTGTTGCAGGGCGTGATGCCCATGGGAGAAATCTCAGGGATGATGGGGGCTGCTGCTGGTCCTGGGCTGGACTTGCCTAGACTCTGGGCTGGCTCCTAAACCCACCTGACTGGTGCAAATCTGCTGGTGCCTGCCTGAGAGCCTGGCACTACAAAGCCAGGATAGGAGTTTGGAAGGGGAAGCACAAACCTGGAAAAACAGAAGGAGTAATCCCAGGAAATTAAGACCTCTTGCTGAAGATTAAACACAGGAGCCTTCACCTTTCTGGTCTGGATTGGTGCTGTTCCCAGTCACTGCCTCTCTCCTGGGACTCTCCAGTGGGTCACCTTCTCCTTCAGCAGGACATTCTGCTTTCCAGTGCCAAGAACTCCATCAGCTGTAGTTAGTACAGGTAAGCAGGAGAGGCTGTGCAGGGACCTGAGTCTGCAGCTACCCTTCAGAGCTGCCCCAGGCACACCCAAAGCAGCTGAACATGGCCAAGTAATTGCACAGCAATGAATCTCCTATTCCTGCTGATAGCTCCAAGCCTAAAGCTGCTGGAGGCTAATTAGAGAAGCTCTGAGAGTTTGAGGAATAATATTGTCTTAATAGTTTAACTGTATAAACACTGACTCATGCTCCTGAGGGTGGAATAATTGTCTCCTGAGCAGCCTGTTTCCCTGTAAGCCAGAGGCTGGCTCAGACTTCTCCTCAGGCTTGCCTTGAGATGAGGAGATCTGCATGAGAAGGAAATGAGGGTCATGGCTCTATGGTTTGATAGTACTTTGCTCTAGGGATACTTTCCTGGTGGGATTTGCAGAGCTATTTGCCCACCCATCTGTACTCCTCTACCTAGTTATTTATTTAAATATGCAGTACTTCTTTATTTATTGATCTATACTATGTCCCCAGAGAGGCCAGAGAAAGCCTCTGCTCTAGGTGTGGTCGTCGTGGCTAGGCTTCGCAAACAAAGATCCAGGGAGGGCTCCANAGTGTTTAGTGTGATGAGCCAACAAAAGCAGCTCACGAACTCTCAGGATCTAACCTCAGGTGGCCACCTGCTGGAATGAGCTGGGAGTGAGGAGCAGGATGGAGCTGTGCCACGAGTGCATCCATGTGGACCACAGCCCAGCCTCACTCAGGAGGAACTGGTTGCCTTTAGGGCTTCTCTTCCTGTGTTCCCATTGTCACTCGTGGGCTTTTGTGGGGAGTCAGGACTGGGCTATCATGACAGCAAAGAAGGCTCATGCCAAGGAGTAAAATTCAGATGCTTGCTTTCTGTGGTATCTCCTGAAAAAGCTCTCCTGGTATGCTTCCCCCTCTGCTAATGCCCTACTGCTCTTGGCCATCTACCTGCCCCAAGCAGCCTTACCTCAGCCTGTCCCCTTCCTCAGAGCAGCTTGAGCAGGCTATGTGAAGGCTATGGCTCAGCTGAGGTTGCTGGGTCCTGCTCTTCCTCCACACCAAGGCTGCTCAGAGGAGTGGGCAGGTGCTGGAAGCCCCTTGCACAAGGGCATGTCCTCTGCCAGCTGCCCACACTTGTTTCATGACAGCTTGGGGCCATCACTGCACGTGCTCACACATGGCTTCAGTGTCCTCTTTGTGTCCTCCTCTCCACAGCTGCTTCTCCAGCACGTGCCTCTTCCTCACATCTGCTCTAAGCTCCTTGGCTTTGCTCCTTGCTACCTCAGGAAAACTGAACGGGCCAAATCAAAGGAGCTTTGAAGTCATGTGCAATTGGATACTTGCCAAGGAATAGGAGATCTGCAGCAGCATGTAGGAATCACCACTCAGGTTCAGACCTACAAGCCGTCGAGTCCAGTGATGTCTTTTGAAAGAGCAATTGCTGGCTACTCCTGGGAAGACCAAAACCTGCCAGAGACCATGAAAGGATGACATGTCCCTGGAAAAAATCATCTCTCCCTGGTTGGTTACACCTCTGGCTAACACCTTGAGACCTGTGAGTTGGCATCAACTCTACAGTCCTGGTTTGTAGTTATCCTGCTATTGGTGCAACTCCAGATTTCTGGATGATGCACTCTGCCACCAGCTGAGCTCCTGGGCACCATGGTGTGATGTGGCAAGGGCTTCAAAGTACAACTTCGGTTTCATACCCCTTCTTACTGCTGGCTTGCAGCATCTGCAGATCATTTGCAGGAAACGGTTGGGAAGTGCCCTGTCTGCTGTGGATTCCATCACCTTCACTCCTGGCATCCAGTCCTGCCTCAGGTGGTGGGGAAGGAAGAGCTGTAAAGAGCCTGGCCTTGCTTGAGAGCTGTGTGTGAGCCCAGGCTGGACAGGGAGTGACAGGCACAGCAGGGCCCAGGACAGCAGGACACCCAGCAGGGTGACCCAATATTGGCAGGTTAAAAGCAGCTGTTCTCCTCACCCTCAGCCATGCAGGACAGGCTCTCTTGCAGCTTTCCTCTCCCCCTCTGGCCATGCTTTGCCTTCTGGGGTTGGGTCTCCTGTCACTTGGAGAGGAGCAGCTGCAGCTCTCCAACAGCTGCTGGTAGTATTTTGGTGCTGGCTTCTCTCTCCTGTTGCTGAGCTGCCTCAGCCCCTTCTGCCCTGCTCTGGGCTTCTCCTCTCCAGGGAGCCCTGGCCAGCTGCACAGAGGGCACCAGGAACTTGAGGAATTCATCCTACTGGAAACCACATTCACTAACAGAGACACAGGCTGGAGGTGGAGAAGAAACTTGGTCCCTTCAGTCATGGGGGATGTCAAGGGGATGGGAAAGGTTTGCAACTGCCTCTAATGACCCAATATTGGCAGGTTAAAGTTTCCATCCCCCCAGCTACATGGTCCTGAATCCCATGTGCCACCAATCTGCCCTCTGGCTTGGAAAGGCTTATCATCCATGCAGGCATCTGACCCAGCACCACTTCATCTCCTACCCTGCTGGGTAGAGCTGGCTTTAGCTGACAGAGGAGAGGCTAACCTCACAGGTTCAAAAAGCTGTCCATTGATATGTCCTCACCAGCCTGGGAATGCACTTGGCTACTTATTTGAGAGGTGTGAAGGCTAATGTAGAAACTATGCTGAGGTCAAAGCTTCCCTTCAGTGAAAGAAAAGCAAGTTCCAGCCTCCACGGGATGGATGGGTGAGCATCCCAAGCCAAACCCTGGAGGAAACCTTTAACTTGGGTGTCCAGGCAAGTTTTGCAAGAGAACCAAAGCCCAAGGGACTGCTCTAGGAAGAGTGATGTTGGGGAATGAGTTTTTTTCCAGCATTTCTCCTGCAAGGCCACCCCAGGTCAATGCCAGGTTTGTCTCCTACCTTTTTAAAGCTTCATTCATCCATTCATTTGTGCTTTAGGTGGACAGCAGAGACATTTTCCCTTGGAACAAGGTTTACCAAAAGCCTTGATTGGGCAAGGAAACCCAGTCAGTGTCCCCTAGGCTTGCTGTCCAACTAAGGACTTGACTAAGATCTTCTCCCAACATGCTTCAGCTAGGAACTTACCAAAACCAAACACATAAACCAGGTATTAGTCATATTGTCCTTCAGAAGTGATGGATTGCTCTTAGAGAAATACACAGATAAATCTTATTTTTCTTCTGAGCAGTAGAAAAAAATAAGCATTTAGTTATTTGTAAAGACTTTAATCAAGTTCCTGTAGAACCAGAGCAAACATATCAAACCATTTCATCATCTCCCATACTAGCCAAACTGCAGACAGCATCTTCTATTGGGGGGAAAATGGCTTTTGGGGGGACACCAATTCTTAAGCTATGCAGCTGAAGAGCTGCTCACTTCTTTCTTCTCTAGTGCCTTGGCCACCACTGCTTTTCTGAGCACTCTTCTAGGGAAAGGCAGGGCATAGCTCCACTTTAGATTAAAAAATGTTAGGTTTTCTTTGGAGATGCTCCTCATGAGACCTGGCAGAAGCAGCACCCAGTGACAGTACAGTGGGCAGCTCTCCTCCTGCCTTCAGCAAGGAGCTCTCTTCAAAGCCTGACTAATGCATTAGAAGGGATTACAGGATTAAAGAGCTCCTAGAGGGTAGAGAGCCACTCTGGGAAGATGCCCAGGAATTGTTTATTTCAGAGACAGTAATGCTGCAGTGAAAATGTACAGGGCTTTCAGGAGCCTCAGAGTTGGTACATCCAGAGATGCACAGAAGGTTGATCATCTCTCTGGACACCCACTCAGGGAATCCACCAATGTTTTTGGTACAAGCAGATTCTCTATTCAGTTAATTAGCTGTAGGTATACCAAAGTTCAGGTTCAGAAGAGGATGTTGCTGTGACATTGCTCTGCAGGCAGCCACCATTCAGGAAATGATCTTCACTTCAGGCTTGGACTCTTCCAGGGCTCTCAGTTCATCATCCACCTCAGAACTCCAGTAAATGTCATACAAGCTACACCCAAACAGAAAGGCAAACTGCTTTAGTGAGCATCCTCCCCTTAGGGAAATGCAGCAACAGCCAGCAAGGGAAGACCACAACAAGAAGAGCCTTGCTGAGGTCTAAGAGTCTGGCTCAGCAGCCAGATCCTAGAATCCTAGAATGGTTTGGGTTGGAAGGGACCTCTGGAGCTCATCTAGTCCAACCCCCCTGCAGTGGGCAGGGGCATCCCCAACTAGATCAGCATGCCCAGAGCCCTGGCAAGCCTCACCTTGAATGCCTCCAGGGATGGGAACTCAACCACCTCCCTGGGCAACCTGTTCCAGTGTTCCACCACCCTTGTGGGGAGGAGCTTCTTTCTAATGTCCAGTTTAAATCTACTCTTCTCCAATTTAAAACCATTTCCCCTTGTCCTTTCACTCCAGGCCTTTGCAAACAGGCCCTCTCCAGCCTTCTTCCAGTTCCCTTTAGGTACTGGAAGGTCACTAGTAGGTAGATACTAGTAGATACATGCCTTACAACACAGGACACTATTTCTCCCTCCCCAGCACCACCTTCTCCTTGTTCTTGGGCTCTATGGACCAAAGCAGGTCAAAACCTGGTGGTCACATCACTCAGAAGGGCCAAGCAGTGTCCTGCAACATGCAGATGGCATCTGAGCCCCCCCTGGGTCACTGCTTGCCCTCAGGTGCAGTTCCTAGAGAGCTGGTGCTGATGGTACCCTCCCCACAGCCCCCAGCTCACTGCAGCTCCCCACTGGCCAGGGGGAACACAAGGAGCACAAACATCTCTCACATCAACTGCTGCACGTTGCAGCTGGGACTCCTCAAGGCTTCACAGAGCTTCCTGATGCCTTCATCCTCCAGAGAGTTGTAGCTGAGGTCCAGCTCAGTAAGGCACTGCTTGGTAGTCATGATGGTGGCAAGGGTGGCACAGCAGCCTGCTGTGAGATCACAGTTCCCCAGCCTACAGGGAGAGGAGAGAGGACAGTGCACTGAGAGCTGGCTCCAGAGACCAGCCCTAACTTGTCCAGCAGCTGAGGACATCCCTAGCACAGACCACAGATCCCTGTTAGGCTGGCATCTCCAAGACATCACCAGGGGCTGGGCCATGCTCTGCCCACAGAGAAAGCTGTCCTTGGGGTGACTGCTGAACACTTAAGAGGTCCTCCCTAAAGCTTAACAGTGTGTGGCTACAGAGGGAGAAGGAACCCTAAGAAGATATTCCCTACCTTCAACATCAAGCTTCTCTTTAGTTTCAACTGATCATAAATCATCTCTAAAGTTTATTACTTGACTTGCAACTGTCTCTCTGTCAAGGGCACCTGAGGCCTCTCAGCTGAGAAGCAAGTAGCTTGAACTGGTCAGCAAATGTACTTTGCTGGGCAGAGGCTTCAGGTCTTACTGCTGTCTCCCAGGACTCAGCTGCTCAACTCACTCACTGTGAGTCTCAGGCACAGCTCCTGCTTCTGTCAGATGGTGAGGAGGAGGCAAGCAGAGTGCTCTGAGCATCACTCAGGTCACAGCTGCACCAGCCCAGAGCTCAGTGCCTGCTTGGGAAGGGAAGGAAGGCAAGTCCCACCAAAGGGCTGGAGGTGATGCTCCAGCTGGCCTCCTGCTGGCTGGACCAGTGCTTGTACTGGCACCCAGAGGGACTGGAAAGCAGGAGACTCACACTTGGCTTTAGAGCCTGAAAGTACACTGCCCTGAGAACTTTCCCTTCTGCACTGGGGGAGAGCCTGGGGATAGCTGTGAAGGCACAGCAGGTGACAGCCTGGACTGGCAGGACACCACAAGTGACAGGATACACGGACCACTTGCAGCTTCCACTTACTTGCTAGTGGGCTTGTTAAACACCAGTTTGTGGTGTGGGTTGCTTCATCTGAGTAATAAAACACCCTGCTACCACCTACTGCTGTCTCCCTCTCTGCACACCACTCTTGGAAGGCTAACACATCAAGAGACAAGATGACTTCTGAGAGGGAACCTTACCACAAGGACTGGATGTTGCAGTTGGGGTGCTGCACCCCTTCACAGATGAGTTCAACTCCTGCATCTCCCAACTTGTTCTCACCCATGTGCAGTACTTTCAGCTGCTTGTTGACACTGAGAGCAGAGCTGACAGCCTTGCAGCAAGCAGTCGTGAGCCCACACTCCCGAATCCTGCAAGGCAAAAGGGACAGGAGACCTCGAGGGGATCAAACACCCTTCAGTCCTTCACACTTGCCCCACAGGAGCCTGGACAGCAGGAAGAGAGGAACCAAAGCCTCCCCACCATCACCATGCTCCTCTTAACCCCTTGTCTGCCTGATCTTTTCTCAGCAGCATCTCTCCCATTCTATTTGGGATGTCTGTCTTGGAGCATGCACCTAAGAAAGGCACCACCTGAGGCACAGGAGTGATCAGGGATGAAGCTTGCTGCTCTGAATGTCACCTTCAGCTTCACCATACACTCCTGAGGCACCTCATCAGCTCCCAGGTCACTAGGGCAGGGGAAGAACCCAGCTGGGGGCAGGAGCTGAACTTGAATGTCAAGTGCTGCTTGTTCAAGCCGTGTGTGGAAACAACCATTCTCCTCTTGTGGCCAGGTGATACCAGACTATCCCAGGCTAAAAGCTAACACTGCCAGCAGAGAGGATGCTGAGAACAGTCTATGTCATTAGAGCCTTCTTCTGGCTCATCAATAAGAGAGCTTGGATCCACTGGAGAACCTGTGACATCTGATCACAGCACTCATTTTGCTATCACATGAGATAGAAGTCTTCAGAACTTCAGAAGTCTTCTTAGTTATCATGTGTTACACAATGTTAATGCTTTACACTGAGGGTGGTGAGATCCTGGCCCAGGTTACCCAGAGAGGTGGAAGATGTCCCATCCCTGGAACTATTCCAGGTCAGGTTGTTTGGGGCTCTGAGCAACCTTGCTCTAGTTGCAGATGTCCCTGCTGACTGCAGGGGGTTGGACTAGATGACCTTGCAAGATCCTTTCCAAACCAAACAGTCTATGATTCTATGAAAACATGTCACAGTGAAGCTCTGCAAATGATGCTTGGTCTCCTATTGCTTATGGCAGGATGACCATGGGGCAGATCTTCCAAGTATCTACAGGTTTAAGAGATTCAAATCCCTTTAGCTCTGTGAGTCTAAATCCTCTAGGGAACAACTGGCACAAACTGTTTGTGCAATCACCACAACTGAGGATCCATCTGCTGGGCATTAATTCACCTACATCTTTCTTCAGTGAGGTCTCCAGAGAAGGCAGTGGGTATGTGAAACTTGAGCTCACCATAGTTCCTGGAGTTTAGATTTGGGATCCTTGAGTGCCTGACACAGCATCTCCATTCCTGAGTCTCTCAGGTTGTTGTCTATCAGACTGATCTCTGCAAGGGTCTCTTTTGTACTGATGAGTCTGGAGAGATCTTTGCAGCTAGCACTTGTGAGATCACAGTCCCATAACCTGCAGGGAAGAAGAAAATATTATCCTCCCTTATTACCCTCCTTCTAATAGAGAGTCCTATTTTAGTACTCTGAATTCCTGGCTGCACTATCTCATTGTCTTCTACCCTTCACAAAACCCATTCATGTATGATACCACACAGCTTTCTTCTTACTTTCCACCTCTTGCACCACTAACTTTGTTTGTAACACAGAAAAGAAACAGGCATATGCAATTCCAACAGGCAGATAACTCAACAGCAAGCCAAGACAATGCCATCACAAACTTCCATTCACTCTCTCCCCAGCATTTGATCCAAGTGATCCTTGTGGTCACTTGTGATTTAGATCAGCATGGTCCTGCTCATTCCTGGTGTCCTCCACCCAGCTCTGAGGAGTAACTCTTCTCAATGGCATCCAATGGTAGGACAAGAGGGAATGGGAGCAAGTTGGACCACAGGAGGTTTAGTATTAACATGAGGAAGAACTTCTTTCCAGTGCAGGTGCCAGAGCACTGGAACAGGCTGCCCAGGAGGCTGTGGAGTCTCCTTCTCTGGAGACATTCCAGAGCTGCCTGGACACATTCCTGTGTGACCTGGTCTAGGTGATCCTGCTCTGGCAGGGGGGTTGGACTAGATGATCTTTCTAGGGCCCTTCCAACCCCTGACATACTGTGATACTGTGATACTTGTGAACTCCTCTGCAGCAGAGACCTTCTTGTTTCACTAGAGGGTGTAACTGACAAACCTTCTGCTCAGGAGCAAACCAGCAGCACAACATACATGGCTCAAAGCCTGAAAGAGGGATTTAGGCAACCCCTGGCCACCCTTACCATAGCTTCTGGATTCGGCAGTTGGGATGCATCAGTCCTTGGCACAGCAGAGCCAGACCAGAGTCCCCAATCTTGTTGTCCCCCACGGAGAGATCGAGCAGCGATGCCTTGGTGCTGAGCACAGCACTGACCTCCCGACAGCTCGCGCTGGTTATGCCACAGTTCTCCAGGCTGCAGAGGGAAGCACAGGCACAGCTGCTGCCCCAGTCCTGCTGGCTCAGGCACACCCCAGCACCCCCAGTTCACACTGAGCAGGGGCTAGGGGCTGGCTCCTTGCTGCAAACCAGAGCAGCTCAGCTGAGCACTGCTAGACCCTGCAAGGCTCAGGGATGATACAGGTGTCCTAGGCAGGCTCTGGGTGAGGCAATACAGGGCTCCTGAGCTCTACAAGGCTGCAGGGCACTTTTACCCTCATCCACCCACTCACATCCACTGATGCAGGGGCCCCTTGGTACCACTTGTCCTTTCTAAGAGGGATTTTTGCCTGTATCACACAGTGAGTCCCTGGCAGCCAACCCCTGCTGAAGCACAGGGGCAAGATAACATGAATTATGCTTTCCCCCTAAACCCCTTCAGGGGCTTTACCCCAGGTGCAAGGCCAAATCCAGCATCTCTGTTCTGGAGCAAAGAAGGGACCTGAATAAACAGGCTCAGCTGGCTTGTGGATTCAGGGGTAAGTGATTCAGGGGTCAGAATCACCACTATAATCACAGGTTCAACCTGGGGGACATGCTCACACTGCACTGAGTGAGCTCAGATACCAAACAAGAGGAAAAAAAAAAAACCCAAACTGAAAGCCCCAGACATTTACTTGCAGTTTCCAGTTCCAGAAATCCCAGCCAGCCAAAAAAAACTGGCCTGAATTTCAAGCACTCCTGCCAATTTTGCCCTCTTACAGATGGTCTGACTAGCAGCAGGACTAGTTGCAGTGAGAGGTGAGCAGCAGCTCCTTACTGTAGTAACTCTAGGTTGCAGCTTGCCTCCACCAGTCCCCGGCACAGCTGCCTGACAGCTGTATCTCCCAGTGTGTTGTTGCTCAGGCTGAGCTCCTTCAGGGTGGGCTTGCTTTGCAGAGCAGCGTTCAGAGCTTCCACAATGTCAGCTGTGAGTTCACAATACTCCAGCCTGCAAGAAGGAAAGAAGTCCAGGGGAAAATCAACCATCTTCACCACGTCCTGCTACCCTCAAGGCAAAGTCTGTGTTAGCTGGGGCAGAAAACATGCCAAGGTCAGCTTGTCTGGGGCTCTGAGCAATCTACTGTAGTTGGAGAAGGCCCTGCTCACTGCAGAGGGGTTGGACTAGATGACCTCAAAATATCCCAACCCAAACTTGTCTGTGATTCTATGATGAGATGAGACCAGGCAACACATGAAAACAGAGATACCTGTCAGGGGTTTTAACAGCATCTCCCCACTCATTTCAGGAG
The DNA here is from genome assembly GCA_013396975.1 of Bucco capensis. Lineage (NCBI taxonomy): Eukaryota > Metazoa > Chordata > Aves > Piciformes > Bucconidae > Bucco > Bucco capensis. The sequence goes on from VWZO01020931.1 coordinate 346,284, forward strand.
ATGTTAATTCTTAAACTAGACCCCAGGGGACCCTAGCAAGACTAATTACCCACCGCATTTTCACATTGGTCCTCTTCTAACCCGTGCACAGGCTGCCTTGGAGCACACGACTGAGTTTTGGATTGCAGCACATCTGCAGCCTCACCACTGAGCCTTCCTGGGAGGAGCTGAAGGCTGTGGACAGACCTGGGTCCCACCTAGCCATAACCCAAGGACCAAGTGCAGCAGAATCACTCTCCCTGGATACCTGAGAGGTCCTGCATGAACAGCCAGCCCTGCCAGGGAGGCTAAACAAGGCCTCTGGGAGTGGACACAGCTCCTGGAAAGCCACCAGACAGACCTACCAGCCTCAATCAGCATGACACAATTCCAGATAAAACAGGAAGAAATCCACACCTGGCAACAAAACAACTGCCTGCCTCAAGGGAAAGGGAAGCAGGACCTGCTTGATGACCAAAAAAAGCCCAGTGACTACTTACTGCAGCTTCTGGAGCTTACAGTTGGGGTTCATGATCCCTTGGCACAGCACCTTGACGCCAGCAGTTCCCAGTCTGTTGTCCCCCACGTGCAGCTCGGTGAGTGAGGGCTGCGTGCTGAGCAGCGAGCGCAGAGCCTCACAGCTCGCACTTGTCAGGTTGCAGTTCTGCAGCCTGAGGGAGAGAGAGACAAGCAGGCTGAGGGAAACACATAGAATCATAGAACAGTTCCAGCTGGAAGAGACCTTGGAGATCATCGAGTCCAGCCTTTGTCCTAGCCCTATCAACCTGCTAAATGATGCTCCCCAATGTAACATCTACCTGTCTCTTAAACACCTCCAGGGATGGTGACTCAACCACCTTTCTGGGCAGCCTGTTCCAATGGCTGACAACCATCCCTGACAACTCCATCCCTGGAGTGATAGAGGGTTGAGCTGAGGTTTGAGCTTGGAGAGGACACCGTGGCACTGACAGTGTGTGCTATGGCCAGGTTGGTGCTGCTAGCATTGATCTGCAGCACAACCAATAGCTCCCATGCTACCTTCAGGGTCATTCCTCACAGAGCACCTCCAGCAGCAGAAAGGATCCACCTGACATGAAGCAGCACCACAAAAGGGCTTTAATCACAGAATCACAGAACATTCATGGCTGGAAATGACCTCTCAGATCACTGAGTCCAACCAAAAAAACAAAACCAAAACCAAACAAACAAACAAACAAAAACCCCCAAAACAACCAAACAAAAACAAACCACACAACCCGTGCCCTCATTAGAGCATGTCCTGGAGCACCACATCCACACGTTTCTTAAACACCTCCAGGGATGGTGACTGAACCACCTCCCTGGGAAGGCTGTTCCAATGCCTCACCATGAGGCTCATCTCAGAGAGAAAGCAATGGCAGCTTATGATTTCTTGCCCCCTCTGGGAAAGGGATCCAGAGTAGCCAAAAGGAAAAATCTCATCCAGCTTGGCTTAAATCCTGCACATTGTTTAGAAGTCTAATGGTACTATAAGAGGGATCTGTGAAGCTGATTCTTCAGCACTCAGGCTGGAAGAAGTAGCATAGGAACCATGCTGGTATTGCTGTGGTGTGTTTGGAGTTATCAGACAAGACTTCCTGGCAATGGAGAGGTGGTGTGCATGGTGACTTAGTACCTCCTTCCCCTCTACTCTGCCCTAGTGAGGCCACATCTGGAGTACTAGGTCCAGTTCTGGGCTCCCCAGTTCAAGAGACAGGGAACTACTGGAGAGAGTCCAGCAGCAGTTATGAGAGACTGATGGTCTGGAGTCTTCCAATAAATATACCACATAGATAAACACTTTGGGGTTTTCCAGCCATCTGACCTAGGTAATTGCTGAGATACACCAGCATGGCTCTCACTGTCATCACATACTGATCTGTCTCATGACTTCACCAGCAGCAGACTGCAAGCATGCTAGAGCAAGACAATCAACAGAGCTTTACCATAACTTCTGTAGGCTGCAGCTGGGCATCAGCAACCCTTTACAGAGATACTCAATGCCTTCATCTCCCAGTTCATTGTTGTTCAGCTTCAGCTCTGTGAGGAATGGATTCGTAGTGATGATGGACGAGAGGTCCTCACAGTTACTGCTGGAGAGATTGCAGTCATCCAGCCTGAGAGAGAAGGAGAGAAGGAGCACTTTAGCCCTCAGGATTGTTCTGTTCTCCCTGGCTGAAGCATTCCCTGTGAAAGCAAAATGTGTGATTTCCTCCACCACAATCCCTGCTGGGTGCTGCATGGCCCAAACCAAGACCTGCTCTCCCTGTAGGGCTGCAGCACAGGAGGGGCTGGATGGCAGTTCCCCAAGCCATGGACCTCCTCCAGGCTGCACAGAAAAGGGCACACCACTCAAGTCATCCTCCCCTGGCAGGGCTTCAGCTGGAGGATGCACCTTGATAGCAATGAACTCCCTAGTGTCTGAAGCCACAGCTAAGCAGAGGCCAGCTTAGAGGCTGCTCAACTGGTTCTGCACTGGGATCAGCCCCACACACACCCGTCAGCACTTTGGGCTGCTGTGGGTGAGTCACCCCAGCCTGCACCAATCTCTCTCCAGTGTGACTCCATACACAAACTGTGGGCTTTGCAGTGGCTTCTCCCACCAGGCTAAATTGATGGGGAAGAAGCTGAATTGGAAGGACAGGCAAGGAAAGGATCAGGAGCCCAGGACAGGCATGAGGTGTACAGGGAGGCAGAAAAGCAATGGAGCAAAAGGAAGGTGTTGTGAAGAAGCCAGGCACAGTCAGGACTGCCAAAAGTTGCCTGGTACTTCTCCTTAGACCAACAGGATGAAAACTGAGGCCCTAGCAGGTTTCTCCTTCCCTCCCTTTGGCAAGAAAACTTGGCTCCTTTGCCAAACAAAAGCAAGTCACCTTCAACCAGCCTGACCTCCTCCCAGCCATCACATCCTCTCCAGCCCAAGCAAGACAATGCCAGACCATGGAGTGTGACTTCCCAACCCACAGAGGGGGAAAAGTGCAGGACCAACTCTTCTGAACTCTGTCCTACAGCTTACCCTCCAGGAGGTGGTTCCCTCACACTGGATTGCTCAACACAGACAGCAGGTACATTTGAAAGCTGGGTGAAAGATTAAAAGCTGATGGCATGTGGCCTGTGCATGACTATCAGGTAACAGTTACCTGACAGTATCTGACCTGCAGCCCAGAGCCTCTGCAACCTAATAAGCACAGAGACACACCAAGATTATCAACAGGCTCTTTAGATAACCACATCAACCAGCTGAGCCCTACGGCATGCCACAGTGCAATTTCTATGTCTCAGGTCAACACTTCTGCAGCTGCCAAACACAGCAGAGAAGCACAACAGTTCTTCCTTAGCAGAGATGATACACAACTAGTTACTACCTGATGGTTTTGCAGGACTTCATCATGGACAGAAGCTCAGCCCATCTAGATGGGCTCATCTCCTCACACTGGATGTCAAGCTCCATTTCGATAGCTAAGATCTGTAAAAAAAATTAAGAATTAAAAAGTATCAACCTTTTTCTTTGCCACTGACTGAGAAACAGCCATCCTCTTCAACTCTCCCCCTCCCCCCGACCCTCAGCCACAAGTTACACCGTGCAAAGAGGACAGATTGTGTTTTTTGATGTCCAGGCTCTCAAAGGTCACTCTGGCTGGGCAAGTCCATGCACAGAGAAGCTGGTAAGCAGGATTTTTTTTTTCTCTCTGCAGCCAAACTGCATTTCTGAACTGCTGTAAACACAGCACCTCGCAGAGCAGCTCCAGCTACACAGAGACTCACTATGGTTGGAAGAGACCTCTAAGATCATCAAGTCCAACTGTCAACCTATGACCATCATGTCACTAAACCATGTCACTAAGTACCACATCTATAAGTTTTTATGAACCCCTCCAAGGATGGTGACTCCACCACCTCCCTGGGCAGCCTGGGCCAATGCCTAACAACTCTTTCTGTGAAGAAATTTTTCCTAATACCCAATCTAAACCTCCCCTGGTGCAACTTGAGGCCATTTCCTCTTGTCCTATCACTTGTTCCTTGGGAGAAGAGATCAAGCTCCACCCCTCTCCAGCCTCCTTTCAGGAAGACATAGAGAGTGAGAAGGTCTCCCCTGAGCCTCTTCTTCTCCAGACTAAACAACCCCAGTTCCCTCACCACACTTGTACTCTAGACCCTTCACCAGCTTTGTTGCCCTTCTCTAGACACATTCCAGCACCTCAATGTCCTTCTTGGACCGAGGGGCCCAAACTGACCCCAGGATTTGAGGTGCACAGAAATGTTCCAAGGGCAATAGCTGAGCTCTAGGTTGAGTCTACCAGGAGCAGCACTGACAGCAGTGCTCCAGGAGCTGACAAAACACAGTCTTGGAGCCTTGGCTTTGCTAACATGACTCAGACTGTAGACTATTCATGAAAAAAATAATCTCCTGTGCTATCCCATTGGAATGTGAGCAGGTAAAAAAACCCCACCGCTGACTGCAGCTCATCCCTGTCTTCCCCCATCTCAGCCACCTCCTGCTACCACAAACTCAAGGGAAGCTCTGGTGCAGCGCACATGTCAGGATGCGTCCACAACAAAACCGGAGAGGAGAGAAGGGGCTGAGGATGTGCCCTGAAATGCCGAGGAGGGTTCCAGGGCAGGGAGTGTCGGCAGAGCTCAGGTCCCTCCTCGGCAGGTCCCGGGTGAGCTCCCCTCCCATTCCCACGCGTGTCGGGGCTGGATGCCGTGGTGTTCCCAAAGCAGCGGCAGGAAGGGACGCAAGAGGGCAAAGCACCAACTGCGTCACTTAGCAAACACCTCCCGAGTTCGCTCACAGCTTTTTTCCCCTTCTTTCACCTCCCTCTGATCAAAAAAGGATTAGGTTTGGGTTTTTTCCCATCACCAAACCGCACCTTCTGCCAGCTGAGGGAGGTCTCGTTTCGGGTCCTCTCTCCCCCAGCCCTGCCACGGCTCCAGGCTCCCTTCTGCTTACCGGCATCCTCCCGTCCGCTCCCTGCTCCGCTGTTATTCCCGACCCCGATCCCAACCCCGATCCCAACCCCGACCCCGATCCCGACCCCTGTCCCCGGTCCCAGCGCCGCAGCTCCCACCGCTCACCAATCTCCGTCCGCCGCCACCGCGCAGCCGCCGCGACCGGACCCGCCCCGCTCCGCCGCGTCCCGTCCCGGTTCCGCCCCCTCCCAGGTCCTCCCAAGTCCCGCTCCGCTCCACCCCGGCTCTAGTTCCACCCCACGCGGTTTCTCCCCCCGGAGCGGGCGCGGCGAGGAGGGATCTGTTCCCTTCTTCTCTCTTCCGCCCAGTTTTTCCCCTTTCTTTCCCCTTTTCTTCTTCTTTTCCCCCATCTTCCTTTTTTCCTGCGCTTTCTCTCCTTTCACCTCTTTTGCCTCCTTCTTAGCTTTCCCTTTCTTTCTTCTTCTCTCTACTTACCTCTTCCCCTCCTCTTTTTCCTCCCTTTTCCCCTCTCTTCTTTCCCACCTCTTCATCTATTTCATCCATATCCTTTTCCGTCCCTCTTTTAGCTGGTGTTTTCCTCACTTCTTTTTCCTCTTTTCCCCTTCCCACCTTCCCCTTTCTTCTTTTTTTCCTGTGCTTTGCCACTTCCCTCTTTTTCCTGCCTTCTTTTCCCCTCTTTTCCCTTTCTCCCTCCTCCCCTTTCCTCTTTCTTCTTTTCTTCCCTTTCTCCCCTCTTTCTCCCTTCCCTCTTTTTCCTGTGCTCTCCCCATTTCCCTCTTTTCTCTCCCTTTCATCCTTCTCCCTTCTTTCCCCTTCCCCCTTTTGTTCCTTTTCCACCCTTCTGCCCTCCTTTTTCCCCTTTCTCTCCACTTTTCCTATTTTTTCCCTCTTTTTTATCTTCTCCTCCACTTCCTTCTTTTCCTCCTCTTTTTCTCCCTTTCCCTTTTTCCCCTTCCCTGGTGTCCTTTTTCCATGCACTCATCTGCCCCCAGAGCAGGAGCATTGGGATAGGAAGGGACGGGCAAGGGATGGGAGGATCCGGTGTTAAAAGGGAAGTGTCCCCCCGGGGTTGGGAAGGCAACCTCTGCCCCATGGTGGGACCCAGAGCATGGTGGGGCTGCGAGGAGGTCACCCAGGGAAGAGGCAGTGGTGGGAGAGGGCCAGAGGAGACAGGCTCTCTTCTTGTACTTCCCTGGGGAGGTCAGAACTAGCAACAACCACAAAACCATCCATTCCTTAGGGAGATAGGGAGACCCCTGACTTCCAGCTTGCCAGAGTGCAGCATGCAGGGGCCAGCTTGTAGGGCCTGGGTTGCCCAGAGAGGTGGTAGATGTCCCATCCCTGGAACCATTCCAGGTCAGGTTGTCTGGGGCTCTGAGCAACCTGCACTAGTTGCAGATGTCCCTGCTGACCGCAGGGGAATTGGACTAGGTGACCTCTTGAAGGTCCCTTCCCACCCAAACCACTTCACGATTCTATGATTCCATTTCCCCTCTCTCCACCCCTTTCACCAGTCCCACCCATGACTCATCTCTCATCCTCTGCCTCCCTATTTAGTGCAACACGTTGACAAGCAGCCGAGCACCACCTCGCTGGCACAAAGGCCTCTTCACTAGGCTGTTTGAAACGAAGCCATGAGAGCGAGGGAGGATGGGCACATTGGGGTTTCACTGCTGCCATGGCCATCACCCTCCTTGGGCCTTCCCCGTTCCCCAGCACCCACCACCTCGGTGACCGCCAGCGTCCCCGAGCACCCATCCCGCGGCGGGCGTGAGGCTGGCTGGGGCTGGAAGGCATTCGTCATCGCTCGGCTCGCTTCCCCCTCCGCTGTCGGCTACTCCCTGTCTCCCTTTTGTTTCCCACCACTTCTAGCTCGTTCAGACTTTCTCCAGACCAAGCAAAGAAAGGTTTTGAAATGCCAAGAGCTTTCTAGGCAACATACCGAGCCGCTTCCCTTCTTCCCCCACCCCAAATCTTCACATCTCCCCGTTCCTCCCTCCTACAAACGCCCCATCCCCGTTCCCTGGCACACACAACCGTTGGGTTGAGCATTCCCAGCCGAGCAGCCTCTGCCACGCACGGATCTGCCGTCACCGCGTGCTGCTCCCCGCTAGGCAAGAAGGGAAAGCGGAGTTTGCTCCGAGCCCGCTCGGGCTGCTGGTACCTACCTCGCTCTCCTCGGCGCTCTGCGGGGAGCCAGAAGGGCAGAGCTGACGCCTTCCTGCTGCCGTTACCACGCAACCTCTGCTGTTGTACACATGGTGCCTGCTAGAGGGAGAGCAGCACTCTTTGGGGCTGGGCTGGGGATTTTCCTCCCAGAGCAGCTCCTCAGGGACTTTGGGAGCCACCGTGCTCTGAACATGATCGTACCTGGCTTAGTGATGGTGCTAGCATCCCACAAACCCTGATGGGGAGGTTTAACAGGGCAAATCCGAGGTTCTGCCCCTGGGATGGGGCAACTCTGGATGTACACACAGATTGGGGAATGAGAGGTTGGAGAACAGTCCCACAGAGAGGGGTCTGGGGGTTCTGGTCCATGGCAAGTTGAACATGAGTCAGAAGTGTGCCCTGGCAGCCAAAAGGGCCAACTGTGTCCTGGGGTGCAGCAGGCACTGCATTGTTAGCTGGTCAAGGGAGGTGATGGTCCCACTCCACTCTCTGCTGGTGTGGCCTCACCTTGAGCACTGGGTGAAGTTTTGGGCACCACAATATAGAAAGAATATAAATCTACTAGAGAGTGTCCAGAGGAGAGCCGCAAAGATGGTGAAGGGTCTAGAGGGGAAGCTGTGTGAGGAACAGCGAAAGTCACTTGGTTTGTTCAGCCTAGAGAAGAGGAGACTGAGGGGAGACCTCATTGTGCTCTACAGCTTCCTGATAAGGGGAAGTGGAGGAGCAGGAGCTGATCTCTTCTCTGTGGTGACCATGTTTCTGGAGACTGTCAGTGAATCTTTAGTGTAAGCTAAAAGCTTTGCTTTTTCCCTCTCTAGCAGCATCCTGTTCTGTCCTCTCTGCCCTCACCATGCCTCTGTGCAGATGCTTAATTGCAATTAAAGACAATAACATATCCAGGGCAGTGACAGACCTTTTGCTAACTTGGCCATGGGTTGCCCACCGGCAAACCCATCCCATGAATTCAGCCATGGCAATTGAGGCAGCAAGGCATAAGCATGTGCCCACCTCCATTTGGTGCACTGAGAGCCTTGGTTTAACTCCTGCCTGATCCATTCCTGGAAGCCATTTGTTCCTTGAGCTTGTTTGCTACTTGCAGTCAGCTTTGTAGGGGGAGGAAATGTGAAATTTGGGTCATTCCTGAAGAGCCAGTGAGCTGATAAAGCGCTGAAGAGTGAAAGCATCTGCGGAGCCAGAGTGCAGAATCTAACACTATGCCTTAGCTGATGTCTCAGGAGCAAAAAATCAAGCAGGACAACAGACCCATGCTGGTAGCATACAGCTGGGAGCTGTGAGGCAGCCAAGCAAGCTTTGGGCTCCTCAGCAACCAGAGGCAAATGTTCACCCTGTCTTGCATGTGTGCGCACACACATATGGATGCTTCATATTGTGATGGCTCCATATTGATTCCCACAAGAAAGCCATTAGGGAAGAATTTCTCACTCTTCTGATGTGGTCATCTTGTTCTTGTAAAAGAAAAGCTGGCCTCTTGGCTTCAGACTGGTTTCATTTGGTTGGTGGGGTGGGAAACATTACAATGAAATAGAGTTGTGAGTATGAGTTTTATTTTATCCCCACCCTTTAACCGTGGGTCCAGGGAAGATGGGGCCCCAAGAAAATGAAGCTTTACAGAGGTGTTCATCGACCACCACACAGCACTGGAATTTTTCACACAGCCCTGCTCCTCTGCATGTCAAGCCTCAGCCCATGGCAGCTGGTGCCTGCCAGGCTGCAGAGGGCGATGCAGCATCAGTCTGACCAGACCTAGGGTCCTCCTCTAGCTTACCGTTTTCCCGAGGTTGTCCTTGGTCACCAAGAAAGATATTGCAGGGGTTGAGGCCAAAGCTAGAGGGGGAAATTAGAGGACCGGACCATAGACACAGATGTATTTCACCACCCACTCCCTTCACACTGGCTATGTGGCAGCTGATGAAATAGGAGACTGTGATGGATTTCACTCTCCTGTTAAATCCTGCTGTTTGTGGAAGCTTTGAAGACTGTAGGAGCAACAGCTGTTTTTTTCATGAGCTTTTCTGTGACTCAGATGCCCAAGTGTAAATCAGCAAGAGTGAAATCTTCAAGATCAAAAAAACCCAAACAACAACCATATACTCATCTGTGTTTCAGCCTTCAGTCTGCTTGTTACCATTGCCTTTTCTGGAGAGGTCTGGTAGATGTCTACTGCCAGTGGAGACATCTCTAGTCTCTATGAGACTTCCTATGAGAATTCATGGGTATTCGTGCCAAAGAATCACTGTGAAGCCACTGCATCCTCTCTGCAATCCAGTTCTTGAGGCTGCTGGGGATTGTCTTATTTGAACACTCATGCTGCCTATGGCGAAGGGCAGTGGAGTTAGGACTTTCAAAGACCTGCAAAAGTCAAAGAGTAAAGCAGAGAGACAAAAAGTTAGGAACACTTTCTTCCCCAAAAGGGTTGTCAAGGCCTGGCCCAGGCTGCCCAGGGCAGTGGTGGAGTCACCATCCCTGAAGAGGTTTAGAAGGCGTGGATATGTGGTACTGAGGGATGTGGCTTAGCAGTGACCTGGCAATGCTGGTTAACAGTTGGATTTGTCGACCTTCCAAGCAAAACGATTCAACGACTCCGGGATTGCATGCTTAAGCTAAAAGTCAAAACCCATCCACAGATCATCAAAACACATGGAGAATGTGGGCATCGATCCCACTACCTCTCGCATGCTAAGCGAGCGCTCTACCATTTGAGCTAATTCCCCCTCCCGCAAAAATGTTTTCCTGCCATCCTTCTATTGTCTTCTCGCGACAGGCGGGGCGGTGCCAGCCCTGCCCCGTTCCCCGTCGGGGCGGTCATTGCGCCTGCGCGGGCGCGGCGGCGCCTGGCCGCAAGGCGGAGCCTGCACGGCGGCTCTGGGAGCTCGCGCCGGTCCGCGCGGGGCCCCGCGGTAAGGAGCGGAGGGGGTGGAAAACTGGGATGGGACCGGCACCGGGACCGGGCGGAAGAGAGAGGGGAGAAGGGAAGGATGGACGTGCACGGCTGTGCGCGGAGAGGTCCGCCCGGGGATACGCCGGAGAGTGGAGACCGAGCGGGAAAACACCGGGCGGGGGCGGCGGCGGTGAGGGGGCATGTGCCCGGGGAAGGATGTGTGTGTCCGGGGCTACCGAGAAGGGCTGCACCGGCCGAAGTGTCCGGGGGCATCTAGGGGTGTTCAGAGAGCTGTGGGTCTGGGGTACCCCCGAATGGGACAGCATCAGGTGCTGGGGGCTTCGGGGGGGGCGTGACTAGGGGCTTGGGGTGCAGGGGAAAGCGTCTTGGGGATGAAGGCCTGAAGGGGGCTGAGTGCTTTTGGGGGGCTGCAGAGGTGGTGTGGGCTTTTGGGGGGCTGCGGAGGGGGTGTGTGCTTTTGGGGGGCTGCAGAGGTGGTGTGTGCTTTTGGGAGCTGAAGGGTGCTTCGTGCATTTGGGGGGCTGCAGTGATGGTGTGCCAAGGCAGGGCTGTGTGGAGGGTCAGAGCATGGGGTTGTGCGGCCAGCAGAGACTTTGCCAGGGGCTGGGGTGGTCCTTTGAGCCATGGCGGGGCTGCAGTGAGGTCAAACCAGAGCAAAACAAAAAGAACCCCCAAAATACTGTTCCACACTCCTCCCCCGGATGAAGCAGCGCTGGAGCTGCCCGGAGTCACCTTGGATGCTTAGGAAAGGCTTCACCTTCCCAATAGCCAGGCATGTTCCTGGATAAGGGGGACAGGGTGGTGAGCCTCTAGCCAGCCCTGCTGCTCTCTGGGGTAGCACAGCTGTGACCTGGGTGCTCCGTGGGCAGCCAGGGGAGCCCCAGAATACCGGCTGCCTGGGAAGGCTGGCAGGATGGCCAGGTTTGGTCCCTGGGGGTGGCAGGGGCAGTTGGAGATGGGGCAGCTCAAGTGCCTGTGTTGGTGAAGGCACTGCCTTGCAGTACCTCCTTCAAAAACAGCATCCAAAGAAGGGAAATTTGGCACTGCAGTGAATCGTGAGGTCTTGAAATGGTTTTCTTTGGTCTTGTGCTCCAACTGAGGTAAAGTGACTGGTCATGTCCCCTCCCTGAATGAGGAGGCAATGCTATGTCTGGAGCAGGCACTGCAGGGCACCTGTCGAAGTGGTGGGTGAGGATATTGCTGGAACCTTGACCAGCTGGGATTTGGTGCACTAGTTTTGGCAGAAAAAGGGGATGCACTTGATCAAGGCATGTGCAGGAAGGCGAGGGAGAGCGTCGGGACCTTTCTCTGCCAGCACTATGCTGAAGAAGAGGAGGCTCTCCATGAGCTTGAGGCTTTAATTTCAAGTTCAGTTCAGTAGTGGTGGCATCTGGGGTTTAATTAAAAACCTGTTGTTCTAGTACACAACTTGGTTCTGCTCAGTCTCCTCTCTTCCCCTCTGGTGTTCCTGAATAAGAAAAGGCAAACGTTTCCAAGCAGTGGTGAAGGCCAATGCAAAATGCTTCCTAAACCAAAGGGATTACAAAATCACTCCTGTTGTATAACCTCAGTGCTGGCTGCTAACACCTTGCTGTTTGGAGAGCAGCAGAGCCCTGGGCTGAGTTGGCAGAGCTGCAGGCAGCAATGTCCCTTCCCAGATTATCCCATGCCACTGAGGAGATTGGAGGGAGCAACTTGCTGTGGGTTTTGCTTCCTTGGAGCTCCTGGGTGCTTTGCACTGTTTGCTTTCCTGCAGTACTTTTGCACTTCTACCTCAGCTGTCTTCAAGCCACTATTCTCTTGGATTCAAACGCACACTGTGCTCAGTTTTACACCTTCCTAAGGGATTTGTCTGAGTTCTTCCTCTGATGTACAAGTTACTTTTTTTCCTGGATGCATTTACTGAGCTCACCTCCTCCAGACTGTGAGTTTCTGATAGATAGATCAACAGCTTTACAACTGTTTTTTAAATTGTGTTTCTTTTCCATCCATGATACGTTCCAGTCTGTGAATGAGCTCTGCCTCTTGCAGAGTTTGCTTAATAGTGACCCAAATGATATTTTACCAAATTACTTGGAATTTTAAATTTACTCCTCTTTTGTCCTTTTAGATGTACTCATATAGAATCATAGAGTGGTTTGGGTGAGAAGGGACGTTTAGAGGTCATCTAGTCTAACCTCCCTGCAGTGAGCAGGGACATCTTCAACTAGAGCAAGTTGCTGAGAGCCCCAAACAACCTGACCCGGAACGGTTGCAGGGATGGGGCATCTACCACCTCTCTGGGCAACCCAGGCCAGTGTCTCACCACCCTCAGTGTGTGTTTCAGCTTGCTCTAAAGGGCCTGTGGAGCATGATCTCAGCTCTTCAGAAGCTGTCCTGCCTTTCATTTATCATTTTCACAGTTGTGAGCTTCCTTCTTGTTTTTCTTTCAGCAGAGGGAAGACTGGCCAACAAATATGTTCTGAAAGACACCTTTATCTTTTAAAAAAGCCCCAGGGGCGACCAAACAAGCAGGCAGCCCCACCCATCCAGCAGTGTGATTTCTTATCTTGGAGCTTGACTCACAATTCTGACAGCTCCTTACCTTTATCAGTATTTTTAAAAGAAAGTAGTTTTCTTAGCTCAGCTGTTCCCCTGGGTGCCAGGCTGAAGAGTGTTGCAGGTGTGTCGTTTCTTTTTGTAGTGTCCTCTTGTCTCTTTCACATCACCCTGAGCAGCAGGACTCTCTAATCTTGCCCATGGGCTTCTTTTTTCTTCCCCCTGATAGGCAGAAAACAGGGAAGTGCTTGAGAGTCTCTCCTGCTGGTGAATCTCCCTGTCGACGCAATCGTTTCACCAGCTTGGTTTTGCAAAACATCAGGCTGACTCTGTGGAGCTGGAAAAAACGTTTCAGGCTGTTTTGCATAGATGCTCTCAGATGTGGGGTTTCACTGCCTGGGTGTTACGTGTGTTTTTCCTGTCACGGGGCAGTCTGCCTCCCTGAGTCGTGCTGCTGAGAGCAACTGGCAGAGCCTTCAGCCTTGCCTCGTCAGCCCCAGCCATGGACTATCTCATTTGGTCTTTGCCTGGCTTAATAACAGGGCTCAGCAGGATCTGTTCTCACAGAAAAAACTTTTTTTTTTTCCAATTTTTTTTTTTTTTTTTAAGAATTAGAATCACACTGAAGAGTGTGTTAGGATCAACTCTGAAACTCAACGCCTGTCAGTCCTTCACAGTCACGCTGGAGTAATTCCTGTGCTTTCCTTTCCAGCATTTCAATTACAGGAGAGAGTAGTTCAGCTCCCACAGCTCAAGCTGTTGTAAGGGCACGTCTATATCCTGCAAATAAGCTTTCCCCTTGCTGTCTTTTTTACTTGCTTTGGCACTGCTGTGCACCTGGGTCTCCATCCCTGGGTCAAATGTTGCTTCAGGTGCTGGTGAATCTCTGTTTTCTCCTTGTGCTCCCTTCCTGCCAAGGACAGAGAAGTCCCTTTGGCAGCTGGAAAAACACCCACTGAGACAAACCTTCAGCTGCTGTGTGTGAAGATCAGCCCCAGAGATGCTGGAGCCTCAGTGCTGTCAGTGGAGCTTGTAGTACGATGGCTTGCTGCATCCCCTTTTGCTTTTGGCAGCCTGTGGCACTCCCAGTTGTCCATGTTACTGGTTGGGGCAGGGCTGGTTGAAGGGACTGGTTCATGCCATGCTGCACATGGCTCAGTGTGGCAGTGCAAGAGCTGCTGTACAGTGGAAGGCAGTTTTCCAGCCCGCCCAATATAATCTCCCATGCTGAGGTTAGCAGTTGTGGCTGGTTTGCCACAACCCATTTTACATCGCAGTAGATACTTCTCTTACAGCCACTCGGACTTGAGTGCTTGCTCCATGATTTTTGAGGCTGGTAGGTGCTCTCCTGAGCTCTGGGTTTGCTTTGACACCCTCCAGCATCAGGTATTTGCAGAGGGACTAGAGCAGATTCACCTCCCTAAGTGTCTGCTCAAGCAGAAGCCGTGCATCCCGCCGGGTTGTGCCTGCACATGCTGTCACCTCTGTGCTGCAGAAGAGCTCAGCTGGGGTTAGAAGAGAGCTGGCAAGATGTCTGGGTGTTCCTAGAAGGATACTGATTGCCCTGGACAGTTTGGGTTTGTTTCTTTTGTTTCCCTGGCTCTTGTCATGGGATTGGGGCTCGTTGGGACTGAAGCTTGCTGGAGGATGGAGAAAGAGTGGAGGCTTTGCGGGCTGGGGCTGGAGCAGTGCCATCCCAGCCTGCCTCTCCCAAGTGTTAAGTCTGAAGCAGCCTGCCTGGTAATTCCATTAATGGGAGCCTAGTGCTGGAGAGATAAATGTAATTCCAGGGTAAAGCTGACGCTCAGGCTCCAATGGAGAGGATTTGCTGGTTCTCCTGGGTGTGCTGCTGTGAGTAATGTTCTCCTGTGTTACCCACAGGTGATGTTTAAAGTCTAGATGTCAACATAAAGACCAGGCAGCGATAACAAAAATTGCTGCTAAATCTGCACGTGAAGAAATCCGTGGCTCTGGAGCCTGGCTGTCTCTTTGCAATGGATTTCAGCAGGCATCAAAGTTTCCTGTTCCACTCCTGACATGCAGGATGATGCAGAGCTCAGCAGCCAGCCAATTCAGGAGACAGCCTGCATGGGGATAGAGCCAGAACAAGCTTTCAGTGTATAATCAGTGCAGAGCAAAAATGATACCCTCTGTGTGTATCACACTAGAGAGCTTGCAAGCACATTAGAGCTAGCTACCCACCACAATTGCAAGTGGCACAAGCTCCTCCATGTTTTTGGGCAGTGTGGACTGTGCTTGAGTCTGGAGATTCCTGTCCTAGCCAGCTGTTTTCCCAGTTGGAGTTCTTTTTTTTTCTGCAGACCACATCCTCCTGTTTGCAGTTGTATAATACCCTTGTGGTACCATCAGCAAGTCTTGCATCGAAAATGAATGGTTAATTGGGATATTTTTAGCTCTCCTTGTGGCTGGGATCCTGGAAATCAACCACAGGAGCCAGCACTGTTCAACTTTATGCATAGGAGCTTCCCAACTGCTCTGGCAGGGTGGGAGCTCACAGTACCAATGAGCTCCAGTGCTGTGTGACCCCAAAAATCAAGCAGAGTGTTTGCCTACACCTTTTGGAGCTCAGTGCAGGCTTTTCCTTGTGGGGAAACTACTTGTCCCCCAACGATGGAGGGGAAAAATGGGTCCATGAAGAGGGTGCTAGGGATGCCCTGCCCCCTGTGTGCCCCCATCACACCAGCTTTGCCTAAGTGTTCTTCAGTACCAGTCTGATCTTCTTAGGATTGGGGCCCTGCTGGCATCCTGACAGCAAAATTAAAGCCACTTTGCTCAGAAATGCTTGTTGATGTATTCAGCAGCTTGCTGTGAGAGGTGGGGGGAAGATTTGCTTGTTCAGCAAAGTGGGGTGCAGGCTTTGCTGGTGACCTAACAGCAACCAGGACAGCTTTCCAGGGTCCACAGCCTGCTGGTGCAGCACTTACTTCTTTTTCCAGTAGCTGGATTCTTTATGCTCATGCTTTGGACCAGCTCTCTGGCCAGAAATCAGTGAGATCTCCTTGAGGCTCACTGCTTGGTTCCAGTTTTTAAATCTGCTGCTTCCCCTTCCCGTCAGTCCTGTTCCCTGAGGAGTGAGGGTGACACTTGGCATGCCTTTCCCTGGCTGCCAGAGCTGCAGGCTGCCAGGCACGTGGCGGGTGGGCTGTGGAACCATCTGGGAGCTGCCTCGACCAAGCGTGCCAGAGCTGTGGTGGCAGGATGTTGGGGGATGCAGGTATCAGTCTCAGCTACTGCAGCTGCTTTTTTTTGCTTTTTAGTTAAATGGTGTGGGGTTTTTATTTTTTTTTTTGGTGTGTTTTTTTCTTGTTTGGTTTTTAAGGTTCCTCCATTTGCATCATAGCTGACTGCTCAAGTTTTGCCTTAGTAGCGTGGGTTGTTTTCTTCCCAAGATAAAATTTCTGAGTGTCTCCTTTCTTGCTTTCATAGGTCTGACATCTGATTTGGGCTTGAGAGGAGCAAAGTTGCACCAAGAGTGAGTTGTGTCTCTTGTCAAACATTTCAGTTGGGAGGAGATGAGGAGGGAGCAGGTTAGAGAATGACCTAGCTGTTTAAAAACCCTTTCTCAAACTGCTGTGTCTGGTGTCTTGTTCTTACTGTTTCTCTCTTCCCTCCCTCCTCAGTTCTGTGAGTCCAAGCTGGTTGTGAGAGCATCTTGTCTGAATGGGGGGGACTTACTGTGTGTGTTTCCTCTGGGTGGTGGCAGCATGGGTCAGAAGTGTTGCCTGTGCTGCTGACTACAAACTTAATCAGATAAAGTTACTGACCTTGTTTCAGAGCATCACTATTTTCCCTGCATTAGATATGCAAAGCATTGATTTGTTTGATGGCTCTTCTGACCTTGGTGCAAGGCTGAGCCACCTTCTTGTCACCTTGGTGGAAGCTTTGGGTGGTCCAGTACTTTACCAAAGTATTTTTGAGTGTTTTGTGTTTCCCAGCCAAGGGCTGGTTCTTTAGTTTGTGGCTCAAACAGAGCTGCTGGTCCATATTCTCTGGCTACTGGAAGTGTCAGGCTTTGAAATGAGAAGTCTGGGTTAGCTGGAGTTCTGCTAGAGCTGACAGAGCACCAATTTAGCTCAGCTTGCTTGATTTCTGGAAATTATATTAAGAAATGAGCAAAAGAGGCTGTAAAGGTGAGGCTGCTCCTGCTGCAGTTTTCTGCATGCCAAACTGTGTTGCAGAGTGATTCCTTCTGGTGTGGGCAAGCAGAGCTGTAGAATGGGCCTGGAGACCTCTGGGGAGGTGCAGCCCAAGGGCTGGCTGGATTGCTTTAGAATCATAGAATAGTAATGGTTGGAAAAGACCTCTGAGCACATGGAGTCCAACCATCCACCCAACACTGCCGTGCTCACCACTAAACCATGTCCCCAAGCATCTCATCTACATATTTTTGGAACTCTTCCAGGGATGGTGATTCCGCCACCTCCTTGGGCAGCCTGTGCCAATGCCTGATAACCGTCTTGGGGAAGAAATTCTTCCCAATATCCAATCTGAACCTCCCCTGGTGCAACTTGAAACCATTTCTTCTTGTCCTTTGGCAGCTCCTCTTTGAAGCCAAGTGTGGGTGTTGCTTCTGTCTGCTATCAGTGGTCACTTGTGCCCTGGGAGTGCAATGAGCTCCTTCTTCCTGCCAACCAAGGAGCTGTGCTCCAGGTCCTGGCTGCTGGGAGGTGACATGCAGGTGACTGAAAGGTCCCTGGCATAAATGTCACACACATGCTGGCTCTTGTGTCCTGCCTAGCATCATCTCTGTGGTTACAGCTAGCTGCAGGTGACTTTGAAAGCTCTGCTCTATAAAAACTGGCCTGAATTAACCCCTTGTGGTTTATTTGGTTTTGTTTTTTTCTTTAGAAGATGCATTTCTGCAGAGGTGAAAGGTTGGGCTTTGTCATAAAATCCATGATGCTTTGGGATATATCTGGGGTATGCATGTGTTCTGCATGGTCACAGTTCTCAGGAAAGCTGAGGATGGGTCAGTCGAAGATGCAGAGCTGGTTGCTTGATTGGAATGCCATGGAAACTCAGTTTGAAGAGCTCTGTGCTTTTTCTGGTTGGGGAAAATAAAAAAAGCTGCATGAAGTGGAGGAGCAGCTCTGGGTATTTCTGTGAAGGGTGTTTAAAGGAGGTTTGAATGTGAGGGTTTGACCTGCTGTCTGTTGATGTCAGGAGCTGGTGGAGTTAGTGGTTTCGGTGTGAGCAGGCAGCAATCCCAGGCAAGCCTTGTCTGAGGGCCCTGGGGCAGCTTCCTCAGGAGCATGGGTGACTAATGCTGCCTCAACTTAGGAAAACAAGACAGGGTTAGCACTGCCTCCTTCACCTCCACAGGGAGCTAGTCCAGAGGATTGCTGCCTGGGGTTTGGATGGTACCTCAGGGGATGCTGGTGTGTCAGTTCCCTCCCCTCAGCACAGCTCTGTGGCAGTGCTTTTTTAGGTGTTTTTGCTGGGTTAGGAGGGGAGGTGACTGACCAGGCTGTGAAGGCTTCTGCTGCAGCCCCAGCAGCACCCTGAGCTGCACCTTGGTTCCTCAGGACCTCTCCATCCACCTCTGTGCTGGATGAGAAGCAGGATGGAGGTGGAGGAGGTTTGGGCTACCCTGAGGTGGGGAAAAGCCAGCCTGTGGAGCCCATGCAGGGCTGTGTTCCTGGTGGTGGTGTAGGAGGTCATGTCTTGGGATGAAGGACTGGCTTTGAGTTTGAGCCTGTGCTTCTGTTTTTTCCATCCTTACTTTCCAGGGTTTCTCTGCAAGGAATTGGAAGATCCCTTCCATAGGCTGCCGTGACAGCCTCAGAGCTGCCCAGATGAACTTTGGTGCTGCAAAGAGCTTTGTGTATTTATTTTCAGCATCCTGCTGTCTGCTTTGCTTAAGAGCTTTTGCTAGATCCTTTGCATATGCCTATCCTTTCTCCTCTTCTGAAAACCACTTGAGAACACCATTCAGCTATGGCAAAACACACCAAAGAAGTAAAATCCCCAAACCTCGTGGAGAAATTTTGTTTTAGCACTATCCCTTGGTAAGCTGTGAGGCTTGCACAGCTGTGGCAAGTTGCTGTTTGGGTGCATGAGCCAAGTTTGGAGACCTCAGGTAGCACTTTACCAGGCTGTTTGGGGTGGGTCTTTGGAATAAAGTGAGTGGCTGGGCACACTCAGCAGTGAAAGGAACAGTTAAAGTGGTTTTTAAGAGACTAGCCCTTGTGTAAAGACAAAGCTATGATGGGTTAAAGCACTGTAGCTTGAAAGCCTCATCTGGGTTTCCAGATGTACCACTGTGCCATCATTCTGAGGTCGTGCTTCCCATCAGCTTTAGCTGATCTCAGGCTGTTCTCCTGCCAGAAATCCTTCCCCTTTATTTTCTTCTCTCTGGGATGGCTTCCAGTTGGATCAAGCTAATGATGGTTGCTACCACGAATGTGGAGATGACAGGGATGTGTAGAAGAGGGAGGAGGGAAAAAGCAGGACTGTCTATTTTGGCAGCAAAGGATAGCCTTGCATCAGAGAAGCTGATGAGAGTGTGGGAGTGGGCATGGCTTGCTGAAGGACAGCTGTGTAGTCCTTAGTAAAGCATGTCTTGCTTCTACCCCAGTTTCCCTCCCTGAAGGAGGGTAAGGATTGCAAAGTGTGCTAATATTTCTGGGAGGCTTCAGTGCTGGTAGAGTCCTTTGAGGTGTTCTGCTGATGGGTGTCTTCATGTACATGCTGAAAACGTTCAGCTTCCCACCTAACTCAGGGGAGGTGTCCCTCCGGGAGGACTCTGAGCACAGCTTTCAAATAAAATCTTCTGCTGAACATAGCAAGGACAATATTGGCCTTTGGCAGCTCCCTGTAGTGTGTCTGCCTGCCGTCCCCAGTGGAGTGGGAGGAGGCTGTTTGCATATTGGTATCCAACCAGGAATAAATCTGTTGGTTTTTTCTCAACCTATGAAAAAGCAGAGTATTCCTGCCTGGATAATCACTGCTCCACTCTGTCATCAACAGCAGTGGAGTCATACCACACTGCCCAGTGCATCCTTGGGCCTGAGTTACTTGATGTATATATTGCTTTAAGGCATCTGAAAAACCTCATCTGTGCTCTCTGCATCTGCCTGGCATTGGAAGTGGATTGCTCGAGTCCATTGTAGTCGCTGAGTTGCCAAAGGTGCTTTCAGGCATGCCTCTCTCTGTCACCAGCAGGTCCACTTGCACCTTGGGCTCAATACCTGTGTTACTTGGAGGGGGAGAAAATACAGGGCTGGGTTGCAGGATAATTTTTTATTAATGGAAATTAGATTCTCAGAGGTGTGCGTGCAGACACTGGAATTGGAGTGGAATATTGTGCCATTTGTGGTTGCTCAGGGAGGTCTGAGGAGCAGGTGGATGGACGCTGCTGTGGGAGCTTCAATGGTTAAGGAGGGATTGGCCTGGCAAGCTTCAGCCTTCAGCTTGCCATTAGAGCAAAGGAAGCTGCTTCTGCACATGGCCATCCATGGCTGATGGATCTCAGCCCAAAGTGGCATTGGCTTGTCTTTGGCCTGCCTGAACAGCCCATCTGCTTGCAGGAGGATCTAACCGTAACTCACTGCGTGAAGCTTTCTTGATCCCTAAAGAAGTGAAATGGATTCATTATGGAAAGTGATCTTTCCTGAAAACCTGGTTCCTCCAGGACTGTCTGGGTGGTGCAGTGAGCAGCTGGAGGAGTAGGAGTCAGGGTGGAGCTGTTTCCACCCCATTCCCCTGTATTTCCTGGGGTTTTTCACACTATGGAAGCAGACACGCTCTCCGCTTCGGAGCTTAAAGCAGGCTCATTAGGAGGGCACTGCGTGTGCTGCCCATGCTCACCTGCTTGTGCTTTTCTTCTGTTGCCTTTCTAGCTTAAAAGTCCTCTTTGTACATGGACAACTTGTAAGAGAAGGGGAAGCAGCAAGGCAGGAGTGCCTCCATCTGCTAGCAAGCTGTCACAGGTACGTCTGAGTCGGAGGGAGCCAGCACTGAGTCAGTGCCCCAGACTCCTGGTGACTCAGATGGCAAAAGCCCAAAGCTGTTCTCTTACACGGCTGAGCTGCAGTCAGTTTCCTGTAGCATGGTTTCACCTCCTGCAGTGGCTCTGTAAGGAGTGATGTGTCATCCTCTTCCTCCCGTGTGGCTTATGAGCTGCTCGGTTCACAGGAGGGGCAGGCAAGTGGTGGTGGTGCTGATGGTGGTGGCAATTCTCTTCCTGCCAAAACGGGTGGAAACTTGCTTTGGCCTAGTACCCCAACTCTCCTTCTCCTCCAGCCCTTCCTCTCTCCATTTCCCCTTCCCCCTTTTTTTTAAGCTGGGACAAGTGACAATGGTTGCAGCTGTCTAGCTGTTGAGCTTGTCATGCAGATCTGGAGGCTGTGTTCTCCTGGCAGGTCTGCTTGGATGTGTTACCCACTACTTCATCGTAATGGGAAGGGCTCTATTTTCTGAAACGTGGTTTATTTTTAGTCAAGGCTTTCCCTGTCTAATTGGCAAAAGTTCAGCCTTTGCAGTGCAGTTTGCAGAAGAAGTGATTTCACCCAGTACTCAGGCTGGGGGCAGGGAGAGGAAGTGTGATGTGAGGGAGGGAGAAAGCTAGATGCTGACTGGAAAGAATAGCTTGAGATGGTGTTGTGAGAGCATAAGGTTGGGCAATGGGAGCTGGGAACAGCATTGTGTCATTGCAGTGGATCACTCTGCCTAGGATGATCTTATTCTCCTGCCACAGACGATAACCAGCAGTGGATGGATGGGAGCTGCTGTTCAGGATCTGGTGGTTG
Source organism: Bucco capensis (assembly GCA_013396975.1). Lineage (NCBI taxonomy): Eukaryota > Metazoa > Chordata > Aves > Piciformes > Bucconidae > Bucco > Bucco capensis. The sequence continues at coordinate 367,614 of VWZO01020931.1, forward strand.
ATAAGGTCAACCTTCTGTCCTGGCCCTGAGCAGTGAGGTACCAAACTCAGCTTCACCACAGCATCCACAGGAAGGACATGTCCATGTGCTGCATGGCTCTGTCCTGTTGCAGCTGTGCTCGGGGACACTGGAACCTCACTGAGGGCCAAGCATTGTGGTGGTACAGGAGCTATCACCCTTGTGTTTGAGTACCCTTGTCAGACACCCTGAAACAAATTGGGTGACACACAGGAAGTCCTGAGGCAGTGCTGCAGCTGTCTCCTCCTCTCCTCCGCAGCTGCTGCTCTGGGGACAAGCTATCTTCATACACTTCATTGCTTTCACCAGCTACTCCTAACCATTCTGGATCTGGCTTCTGACATGAACAGCTACCCTTCAGAAGTGCAGAGATCTTTCCTTCTGGTTGTTGGAGCTCCACTGACATTTCCACCACTCCTGTCACAGAGGCATCTTTGTTACCATTAGCTGTCAGTGCTGCAGACACCAGACATCTGAGGATGACACTGGATGACTATGTGCAAAGACTTTGATACTTACTCTTCTGAGAAATGAGTTTCAGCACAGGAATGATTTCTTTGCTGCTGCAGGTTACCTCCAGCAGTTTGCTTTATCCTTTTTTTTCCCCCTTCTCATAGCAGATAATTGCACAGCAGTTTTGCCATGGTTCCACTAGGAAAACAAGGAGAAGTTTTGTTGAGTTTCTTTATTTTCTTTTCCTGAATGTCTAGAAACCAGAAGAAAGAGAAGTGTCACTAGGATTTTAGGTGTACTCTGTGTTTGGTCTGAGTGGATATCTTAGCCAGCAGGTATCTTTGTGAAAGAATTGGGGATGAAACTTCCAAGTGCTGTTTTGGTGGCTGGGATAGAAGCACCAAGAGAATCAAGGTAAGAGCACCCATCAGCTGGCTAGAGCAGTAATCTTCCCAGGGGTAATTAATCTGATTTAACCTGATAAAAGAATTTTTGCAGTGGGGGAAGTCTCTGCCATTTCCTGCTGAGCCTCCTGAGAAGACTGGGAAATATTAAGTACCAAAACAAACCTGTTCTCTCCAGGGGGGGCTTATGTTTTCCTAAGACCTGTTATTATCTTCCTGTTGAAAAGCCATCTGTATCAGCTGGCAAATTAGGATTGTTTTCGCTGCTCAGTTTTCCCTGGGGACTTGCTTGTTGCAAACCTGTTTGCAAATCCCCTGTCCCTGTGGGATGCAGAACATCTTGCACATGTCCGACTGTTGCTGTGTAGTCAGCACTGTGGTTGCTGTACCCCTGATGACCTGTGGATATGGACGTTTCGTAAGTGTGAAGCTGTTCCTTAGAGAAAGTTAGTGGGTGGTTGGGTTGGGATTTTTTTGGAGGTTCCCCTCCCCCCCCCTTCATTTTTTTCCTTTATGTTGCTATTTTTTTTTTGAGGAACTTTATCTTATTAGTGTTTTCTCCCCAAAAGGTATTTCAGTTCCGCTCTGTCTCTTGCCCTCAGAAGCCAAAAGAACCCTGATAGGTTAGGAGAGCCAGTCTCTACTTTAAATGGCCTTAAGCATGTAAATACTCAGCTTAATTTGCTTTTACAGTGGCTTGTTATGAAATGAGCAGGAATCTTGGGGCATCAGCCTTTCTTCTGACCCTTGGGTGAGGGCAAGGAGAGCTTTGTTCAAGTGAGTGAGTGCTTGGAGGAGGAGGTGTGCACCTTGAGCTTGGAGTGCTCTGGTAGGAAAATATTTCTCCTATCAGTGAATTTTTGCTGATATTGTTGAACTATGCTTAAAGTATGTGGACATGTCTTGTAATCTGCTGGGGAAGATGCCATGAGAATATCCATCCTGGGTTAGACCAAAGATGCTGATGTCTGCGGCAATATCTTGTCTTCAGTGGTGGTAGAGGAGCTGCTCTGGTGGGAGCTGGGTGGAAGCTGAGCAGCCTAATTCAAGGCTCCACCTGCTCTAGTCTGACTTGGTGTTTTGCAAATGTGTTGGGTTTTCAGCAAGTTGAGAGCTTTGCTTGGCTGGCAGCCTCCAGCCCCAGGTAGTTTGACAGACGAGGAGCAGCCATGTCTGTGACTGAGCACTGAAACCAAGGTCTGCTTGTGCGGTTGCAGTGGAAGGCTGTATCTGGGTCATCTGCTTTGCAGGATGGAGCTGACCTTTGCAAGGGGCAGATCACTCCACTTCAAATCTGTTTGGTGCTGATGAGGAGTTGTGGCATGCAGATTTCTTGGCATTTCACAGTTACAGAATTCCAGTGTGCTGAGGGTTGGAAGGGACCTCTGGGGATCATCTAGTCCAAGCCTTCTGCTAAAGCAGGGTCACCCAGAGCAGGTTGCCCAGCATCACCTCCATGTGGGTTTGGAACCTCTTCAGAGAAGACGACTTCACAACTTCTCTGAGCAGTCTGGGCCAGAGCTCTGCACCCTCACAGCAAAGAAGTTTTTCCTTCTGTTCAGGTGGAACCTCCTGGGTTTCATTTTGTGCCTATTGCCCCTTGGCCTGTCCCTGGGCATCATTGAGCAGAGTCTGGCCCCATCCTCTTGCCCCCTCCCTTTAGCTCTTGCTGAGCATTGAGCTTATCCCCTCTGGCTCTGCTCTTCTCCAGCCCCAGGGCTCTCAGCCTTTCCTCTTCCCAGGCAATCTCCAGTCACCTCAGCATCTTCCTAGCCACTGCTAGACTCTCTGCAGTAGTTCTTTATCTATCCTGAGCAGTGGATGCTTACCCAGTCCTCTAAGCATGGCCAGACAAGTTGAAGTGTTGTTCATTTGCTCTCTGATGCAGAGGTGTCCTGTAGTCCTCATGGAGGGTCAGGGTTTGGTGCCTGGCTAAACTGCTGCAAATCCCTTGAGGTGGATGTGCTCTGCTTTGCTCTCTCGTTACCTGCCACACGTCACATGCTGCCCAGCAGCTTTCACTGCTGCTTTTAAAGGGAAGATGAGGAACAGCAAACAGATGGACAACTGGGAGGGCTCCTGGTAGTGGACAGGGGGAAAGGGCTATAGCCCTTGCATGAAACATACTCCCCAGGCTGATCCCACTGCAGCTTTTGATGAAGTTTCCCTTTCCTTGGCTGGCTCCTTGGAAAACCTTTTTCACTCTGAGTTTGGTTTGGAAAGAGAAACACCCCCACAGAAGTCTGCTCTTCAGGTGTCATTCACACTGGGGATTTTTGTGTTCCTTTTAGCATTGCCTTCAGGTGAAAGAAACCCAGGCTTGCTGCCAAAAAAATATCCCAGAATCACAAACACTGAGGATATTCTGGTCTTTGGTTGGTTGTTTTTTTTCTCTCTCTATGCTAGAAATGCAACAGGCTATCTAATATTTTATCAGTTCACAAAGGGTTGTGTTGCTTTTTCTTCTTGGCTTAGTTTCCACATAGTTCATTTGTTTGTTTTCCTCAGATAAAAGGTACAGCTTTCTTTAGGACTTGTTCTGGCTGTTTTGCTCCTTTCTTGAGACTGCCTGAATGGTGCCACTTTCCCTAGACAGATGCCAGTGGTCTGCTCTGGAGTCCTGCTGGTCTCATCTGATAAGGGGTGCTTTTCATCCTGAGTAGCTCTCAAAAGAATTGCTGGGTGGTTAAAGAATAAGAAGTATTTTTAGGTCTTTGAGATAATGTAACTGAAGGCAAGGGAAGGAGAGCAATAGCATTGCTGGAAAACTTGGGTTTGGTGTGCTGGTGATTTATGAAACTGAAGTTACAGCCTCTTGCTTGGATCCCTTGTTGGGATCCGGGATGCTGTGGGTAGTGCATCCATGCCAACTCCAGTTTTCCTGGCCATACAGGATCTTTGGTCTTGCATTGCTCTTGGCTTGTTAGCCAGCAGAGAGGAGAAGCAGAGTTAGGTCATGGTTGGGTGCAGCTGTAGTTGGACTTTACTGTCTTTGAGAGGATGCTGGAGGGTCCAGAGCAGGCTGCCAGGCTGCAGGAAGATGAAGCTGAGGAAGAAGGTGGATATGGCATGACCTCATTCCTGAAATACTCATTTGTTTTAACCAACAGTTTTTTTCTAGGGTAGCTGTTTTTGGGGCCTTGCTGGCCATGCTTTGAATGTAACTAGGACTGTCTGAAGGCTGCTTTAGGAGGACAGGGTGAGCAATGATGGCGGTAGTGCAGCCATCAACCCCTGTGTGCTTCCATACCTCTGTGCTTCACAGTGAGGGGGTTGGACTAGATGGACCTTTGAAGGTCCCTTCCAACCCAAACCATTCTGTGATTCCATGATTTAATCCACCTGCACATTGTCTCATTTTGGGATGGACATCACCCTTTGCATTAGGGAGATGTAGCATGTTCCTGAGATGTGGGAGGATGGAGAGGAGCTCACACAGCTTCCAAGGCACCTCCTTCCCACCACAATCAATCCTTCATTCCTTGTTTTCCACCCTGACATGGTGCTAAGCAGAGACAGCCTCCGGGCTCGCTGCCAGCCATGGTGACTGGACTGGGAGGACCAAGGGCTGCATCCTGGCATGGTACAAGTGCTGGGGGCTGCCTGAGCCCCACTCCAGGATCCTGCTGGGTGGATTAAACCGAGTAGAAGCCAGGCTTGTGGGAGCTGGGATGAATGGCTGCAGCATGGTGGTTTTCTGTCTGGTCTTTGATTCCTAGCGTGCGACTGCTGTAATTCCTCTGTGTTACTTTTGTCATCCCTGATTTCTGAAAGTCTGTTTTTCTTCCTTTCCTGAGGGTTTTGGGCAGTGCTCTCCAAAGCTATTGTGGTGGGCATTTCCCCTGCCCTCCCAGCAGCAGCTTTCATTTTTGAATGAATAGCTCAGCATTGTTCACATTGTCTTCCAATTTATGGGCTTTTTTTCCTCCCGCTTTTGACTTTGACTAAAGCAATCTCCTAAATGCTTCTGGAGTCTTTCAGGTCATTCTGCAGAAAATACTTTTTCCTGTTACAGAAAGTCTCCTATTCAGAGCTGCAGGCAGGAGAACTGATTTGGTAGTTCTGAAGGGGTGATCCTTGCAGGCTTTTTTGCTTGGGTTTTGGCCTGGTTTCAGTTAAGCTCTCATTAAGCTCAGTTTTCAGCAGGGCTTCAGAAGCTTGATGGGGTTGACTTTGGTCAAAACCCTTCTAAGGACATCACAAACCCTGCAACTGCTGGCTCCTACAGAGCATCCCACGTGCTCAAGCTCTTCTGCTCTTCCAGCCCAATGCCTGCTTCCCCCTCCAAATTCCCTCCAGAAATAACAGATTGTTATTATTAGCATCTGCACACACATGCATTCACCAGGCTTGACATGGCTTTGCACTGAAGACCTTTATCTCTTTACCTGTCTTGAACTCAGAAGCTGGACCCTGTGGTCAGCATAATGTCCTTCAGAGCATGATCTTCTGGCTCTGCAAAGACTTAGTTTTGCTTCCCTAATTTAAAATGAGCTGCAGTAATGAATTTCTCCACTCAGGGGTTGGGTTTGTTGTTTGTTTTTTTTTTGGAACTAAATCTCTTTTATGTGAGAAGTGGGCTTTATTTGCATTTGGGTGTTTTCCCTTTCCTCTTTGAGCACAAAATAGCATTGAAAGGCTTTGGGTTGTATCAGGTGGATGGTATTTGTGACATAGCAGTGGTGTCTCCTGGGATGTGTCTGACTTCTTCCCCTCCCTGCTAACAGACATCAATCTTATCACAGGGGACAGGATCTCCTCACCCATTGGGTGCTGAGCAGGCAGTGGGAGGATGCTGAGCTTGGGGATGGGATGCCAGCCACCCACAGCAAGTCCTTGACATCTCCAACCACCAGCTTGTTACCATGATCTTGCAGTGTGTGCAGCTTGTGAGCTGATGCTCAGGAGATAAGTTTCCTGAGCCTTAGCAGCTTCAGCAGTGCAATCCCAGTACCTGCCTGAGCTGACAGCTGACATGGGTAGCCTCTACCCAACAGCCTGCTCCTCAGCTATTGTGCCCCTTATGATAGAAAAAGAAATACAGTGTAAAAAAGGTTGGAGGGGAGAATGGGACACATGTAGAGATTAATAGCCTTTTCTCCAGTTGCTGTTCTCATTTATCCTTTGAACTAGCTTTTTTTTCCCCCAGTGTAAAGAGAATTTTGCAATAAAATCCACATGTGAGAAACCAGTGATGCATCTTCTAGTCAAAACAGCCTCCATGGCCTTTGACTGCTGAAATGGTCATAGAGAAGTGTTTGGATTAAGCAGCTAGAGGCCAAATGCATGTTGAATGAATTAGTTTCTCCCCTTTTATACTGTAATGATGATGCTGTTGGAGAAACCACATGAGAGGAACATTTCTCAGAGCATCCCTTTCTGAGTGCATGTGTTTAAAACTGCAAACTTAAGTACTTCTAATCACAATTAAAACCTTTCTGTTTTTTTTGGGGGGGATGCTTTTCCTTGGTTAGGTTTTGGGGCAGTGCTTGCTGCTTGTAATAGGTTGGTCTTAGAGCAGGGGAGGTTGTTGTCCTTCTGTTTCAGCCCTTGACCTCTTTTCAAGTTGTGCCTCACTGTGTCAGGCCTTCTGAGACACTTGGTGAAGGTATGGAAGGATATTAATTGTTTTTCATCAAAAGTACACAGTGCTTGCTTATATTGACCTGGAGTAATACTCCAAGCGTGGGGAGGACTTCTATTTCCATAGGACAAGGTGCACTTTCTTCCCTTCTTTACCCTTATTTCACTTAAGGTTGCTCTAAAAAGCTGCTTCTCTGGCTTCAGAAGGCTTTATGTGTTGGTTAAATGAAGGAGTAATTTAATGAATCATAGAATCATTTAGGTTGGAAGATACCTCTAAAACCATCAAGTCCAGCCATCGACCTGACACCCCCATGCCACTAAACCATGTCATGAAATGCCACATGTTTTTTGAACCCCTCCAGAGATGGTGACTCCACCACTGCCAGCTTGGATGGAGCCCTGGACAGCCAGATCTACTGGGTCCTTGTCCTAAGAGAAGAGACCAACCCCCACCTTGCTCCAACCTCCTTTCAGGGAGTTGTAGAGTGAGGAGGTCTCCCCTGAGTCTCCTCTTCTCCAGACTAACCAACCCCAGTTCCCTCAGCTGCTCCTCACAAGACTTGTGCTCTAGACCCTTCACCACCTTTGTTGCCCTTCTGTGGACACACTCCAGCACCTCAATGTCTTTCTTGTCGTGAGGACCTAAACATGTCACTGCAGCATCACTTAGGTAGGTGTAGTCATGATTACCTAAAAATCTCAAAGGTAGAAGGTGAGAAGTTGATTATGCTCCTCCTCAAAAAAACCTGGTTAGAATTAGAGGTCAATTTAAAAGCAGTAATTTTCAGAAGGGCTTGTGACTGACAGTTGTCAGAATCCTGAATTCAGACAGTTGTTGTCAGAATCCTGAATTCAGACAGTTGTCTGGATATTGTTTGAATGAAAACACCATTTTCTTCTCTTTCTGCCACCAAAATTGGAGATGCCCTTCAGGCCTCCAAGACAGAAAGAGTAGTGTTCATGTCCATGGTTTCTGTCTCTGACTCCTTTTGCCTGGTGTGTTAAAACCCCTGCAGGCAGGCTGGGTTGGGTTTGAATTAGCTGTTCTTCAACTGGGTTAGAAAAGCTCTTTTGGATGAGTGGTTAGTGTTAGAACACTCCTGTGAGGAGCATGATGCCAAGGCTATTGGTATGGTAATTGGGGGATGGATTAAAGGGGGGGGAAAAAATAAAAAGGGAACAAAAAAACTTCAAAGGGGAAAGAGAACTAGAAAGGAAAAGAAAGAACTAGAAAGGAAACCAAGATAATATCCATGGAGTGTGCAGCTTGCTTGAACTTTTCTAGCCTGAGAAGTTTGGCAGGCACATTGTGAAAGAGACTCCTGCTTTCCTGACAGGAACCCTTTGGATTAAACTGTGAGTGGAGGGACTTTGTACGTCTGGTATGGCAAAGCCTGTGAGCATTCCCAGCTCGGGCTGTCTCTGGAAAAAGCAGCTGCTGTGTGCCTTTCCAAAGCTCTGTTTTTTCCATTGCTCAAGCAGAGTGTTGTGTGAAGCAATGTGGGCAGGGTTTGCAGCTGGCACACCTTTGAAAGAGCCTCTTGTTATAACCTGGCCACAAATCATTAATTAGGCTGCTGAGGTAATTATAGTGGTAGAGCAGTACAACTAGAATGGCTCCTGTACCTATACAACAAGGCCTGGCTTTGGTTCTGTCCTCCCAAGCTGTCATGCTGCAGAGGTACAAGGCAGTTGTGTTCTGCTGTTCCTCACCATGGTGGTATTGGTATCTATCACACAATAACCTCCTGCTGTCCCTGATATGATTCGAAAGCTGCAAGGATGAGGCCTGAGAAAACAGACTTGGTGTGAATAATTTAGAAGCCAGATCATAGAATGGTTTGGGTTGGAAGGGACCTTAAAGATCATCTAGTTCCAACTCCCCTGCCATGGGCAGGGATGCCACACACTCGACCTGGTTGGCCAGGGCCCACCTAAGCTGGCCTTGAACACTGCCAAGGATGGAACATCCACAGCTTCCCTGGGCAACCTGTACCAGTGCCTTACCACTCTGAGTAAAGAATTTCGTCCTGACATCTAACCTAAATCTCTCCTCTTCCAGTTTAAAACCATTCCCCCTTGTCCTGTAACTATCTGCCTGTCTAAAAAGTCTCTCCCTCTTTTTTATAAGCTCCCTTTAAGTGTTGAAGACCACAAGAAGGTCTCCCTGGAGCTTTCTCTTCTCCAGGCTGAACAACCCCAACTCTCTCAGCCTGATGCTCAGTGCTTTCTTAATAGTTGTATTTGCACACATGAAAATACAATTTAGGTATTGATATGATATGAACACCCTGAAAAATGCATGAAATGTGATTTTTTACCTGTGTAAACATAACTAAACATAACTGTTTGTATTACACTTAACTATTAATATGTCTAATGAGGGATTGCCCTGGTTCAGTCCCAGTGGTTGTGCTGACTGAGTCCTTTATAAGCTGTATTGATTTGCAGATTGGGCAGCCACCTCCTTTTTAGTGGGAAATGTGAGCTACCTAATCCAAGTCTTTGGATGAATTTCAGTTGCATGTTATTTTCCTTCCAAATCTGGAATTACACTTGATGGAAGAAGCAGGGAGACAGGTGCTTGTTGGCTGCTCTTGAGGGGATTTTTGGGAGACCCTCTCCAGTGAAGGAGTGAGGAGCTGTCAGCCTTTGGTAGGCTTGTCCCCTGGTGTGCTCTGTCTGCAGAGCAGATGCTGGGGGGGCACCAGCTAGGTCTGTGCTTTGCAAGCTCTGTGCTCAAGCACTTTGTGCTGGGCTTGAGAGAGATGAAAGTGCAGTGTCTTTTCCCCGGGGGCTGAGCTTTTTTCCTACCCTGGAATTGAGGAGAAAAAACCCCCGCTGTTGTTACCAGATCCAGAAGAGCAGTCTGTCAGCCCGCCTAATGCAGGGCTTCCACCACAGCCTGGAGCTGGCCTTTGTTAGGAGCAACTCACATATGAAAAGCAAGGAAACCTCTGAACAAAACAGAAACCAAAACTAACAAAGGAAGCATCTGCTATTCAGATGAACTGATATAGGGGAAGGAGGAAAAAACAAGCCATCAGAGACCTCCAAAGGCTTGCTGCTGTGCCCAGAAACCTGCAGTTTGGAGATGGCAGGCATTTCATAGTCCAGTGATGATGATACAGAAGTTCCTATGGTGCAGTCCTAGGCAAAAGCAGGCTGGGTAATGAAGAGTGGAGAAGGTGTTGAGCTAGGATGCAGGAAAGCCAGGTCTCAGGTCTTGTTCTGTTTAGATGAGTTGAGATGCAGCTCCCCAGGGATGCTCTGGTTCTGTTCTCCACTATCGTTTCAATGTGGTAAGAAGTATGGTGGGGAGGAAGGGACCTGGACAAGCTGGAGAAGTGGAATTGTGTGAACCTTATCAGGTTCAACAAGGCCAAGTGCAAGGTCCTGCACCTGGGCATGGACAATCCTCAATATCTATACATTTTGGGAGATTGTGATTGAGAGTAGCCCTTGAGAGAAGGACTTGGGGGTACTGGTGGGTGAAAAGCTGGGCATGAGCTGGCAATGTGTACTCACAGCCCAGAAGCCAACCACATCCTGGGCAGCATCCCCAGCAGCGTGGCCAGCAGGGGATTCTGTGTTTGCTCTGCTCTGGGGAGACCTCACCTGCAGTACTGGGTCCAGCTCTGGAGTCCTCAGCACAGGAGAGACATGGACCTGGTGGAGCAGGGCCAGAGGAGGCCACAGAAATGATCTGAGGGTGGAATCTCTCTGCTGTGAGGACAGGCTGAGAGAGTTGGGGTTGTTGAGCCTGGAGAAGAGNAGAGTTAGGGTTGTTGAGCCTGGAGAAGAGAAGGCTCCAGGGAGACCTTCTTGCAGCCTTCCAGTACTTAAAGGGCTTATCAGAAAGATAGGGACACACTTTTTAGCAGGTTTTGTTGTGACAGGACAAGGGGTGATGGTTTCAAACTAAGAGAGGGAGATTTAGACTAGATAAAAGGAAGAAATTGTTCACAATGAGGGAGATGAAGCACTATCTCAGGTTGGCCAGAGAGGTGGCAGGTGTCCCATCTCTGGAACCATTCCAGGTCAGGTTGTTTGGGGCTCTGAACAACCTGCTCCAGTAGCAGATGTTCCTGCTGACTGCAGGAGGGTTGGAGTAGGTGACCTCTGAGGGTCCCTTCCTGCTCTTAACCTTTCTGTGATTCTCTGAAGCAAGCCTGGTCCCAGTTTCCAGCTGGTGTGGTGAAGCAGAGCATGGTGTCAGTGCATGGCAGCACCAAGGGGCTTGCTGGGCTACTCTGCGCCAGCAAGAGCTCTCTCCCCAAGGCAGTATGGTGAAGCTGTGCTCTGCAGGACACTTGGCTTCCTGCTGAGGTGGGTTGGTTTATTTGAAAGGCTGGCAGGAGGCAGAGATGCTTAGGTTAGAGGTTTTTATTACTCCAGAATTTGTAGTGCTGGGTTAAAGATGCAGCTCGGCAACCAAGGGAGCAGGAGAGCTGTTTGTTCTGGTTCCTCTCCTGGCTGCCAGAAGCCCAGCTGGTAGGAGGTGGGAGAAGAAGCGAGAGGAAGGATTGTGGTAGCTGGATGGTGAATGTAAAGGCAGGTACAATATGCCTGTGGGCTGTGTTGTTGACATGTTGGTCTGGTGAAGAGGAGAGAGGAGAGGCTGCATGGATTGGCACTGCTGTCAGCTCTCATTTCCTCACAGCTGGAGGACCATGAATGCACAGACCCCACAGATAGGATGTCCTGCTTTTAACCTTCTCAGTGAAGGGATTTGTCTGCCCTGAAGCATAACACATTCTGTGTGCACCTTTCCAATAGCAGAGGGTTTCACAGCCCTTTGCTGAAGGATCCCTGCCAGACCCAGAGCTGGCTGGTGCCACGTCACTTATCATCATTGATCCATGGAATGAGAGGTGCCTGGCTCAGGCTTTTAATTGTGTGACCATCATGCTCATTGTTACTGTCTGCAATAGTTGTAGAATTCAGTGTCTCTTATTGAACCAGCAACTGGTGAAAAGATCCTCATAAAATTTTAGTATGCTATCATTTTAATAGCTTAAAGGTCTTGTCTCCTTGTATTCAGCAGTGAGTAACCTGATGTGAGAGTTGCTCTGGTTGCTCATAGTGTATGGGAGCGCTTGAAGCAGCTGCTGAGGGTGGGAAGTGCAGGAGGGGTGCAGAGAAACAGGAAGATTTGGTCAGCCTGGTCAGAGAGTAGCTACAGCAGCCAGCAACTGCTTCCTCCTGCACACACATGCAACATGCAACATTCTGCCTTGCAACATCAAGGCAGAAGGCTGACAAGGTGCCATGGCTTGGAGGACAAGCTGAATGATCTAAATTCCTTATCATTTCCCCTCTTGAGGCAGAAGTGGCTACAAACCCTCAGAAGAAAGGACCTCTGCCTGAGTTTTGTTGTTGCTGATTTGTTCTGGATGGTTGGTTGCTGTAGGGAGGGGGATCATTGATCTCTGCTCCGTATCACTGGTGTTGCATCTGCTTCTGGTTGAAGGGAGATGAAGATACCCTCTCCCTGAGCCATCAACCAGCTTCCCAGACCTTGCTGCATTCAGGCATCTTCTGACATAACAACCCTAAAAGCTGCTCAGCTTCCTCCCTGCTGTGAATGTTTCCCCTGTTAAGGAGAGATGTTTTCATTCTGGGGGAAGGACACACCAAAGCCCCATGGCAGGTTTTGACTTGGACCCTTGGTGGAGCTGAGTCTGAAGTAGCAATGTTTTTCTGCCCAAGCCTCCCAAGAGCCTATTGAGAGGCAAGGGGGAATATTCAAGAGCAGCTGAATGCAATGCCCTAGTTGCCATGGGATTTTTAAATGGAGTACTTCAGAGGATGTACAAAAGCATCTTTAGATGCACTTGCAGTACAAGGAGAATGAAAGAACCTAGATTATGTCAGCACTGCAGCAGAGGCTTAAATAAGTGTCATTCAATTCTTGTTAGGAGATGACCCAATTTGGATTGTATTTATGGAGTGGGAGGGGAGAATGGGCCTGTTTCAGATGACTTTTGAGTCTTCAGTGTACTAGCAGGCTTTGTGTAGGGATTGCATTGGCTCCTGCTGGGTAAACAAGAGCCCTTTGGAGGGTGTTCCTTGTGTCCTGCCCTTCCTGGCCAGACGTGCTGCCAAAATGCGTTGATTCATGCCATGTCTCTCCACGTGGTGCTGTATTGGATGTGGGGAGAAAAGGAGCTGTCAGGCAGAACCTGCCCAGCTAACTTTGATTTACTTGACTGCATTTTCTTGCAAGGCTCTTAAAGCCTCCAGTTGCTATAGAATTTGCAGACTGCTTCCAGCCAAGTAGATCCTTAGCTAAAGGCTCTGACCCTACAAAGAGCTGATGAAGTAGGTCATTAAGTCTGCACGCAGTGGGATGCTTCTTTATTTTTACCTTTTCCCCTCTTCCTGTAAAAGGATGAGTGGTATGTTTTGAACACTACCTGTGCCATGGTCCCCTGTCTCCTCCTTCCTTGTTGAACTCAATGATCTTAAAGGTCTCTTCCAACCAAAACAATTTGATGATTTTGTTTTCTGTCCATAGGAGCTTTAGGATGGTTATTGTGTTCAGTTTGTTTTTCTTCCTGATGTTTTGTTGTTGGTTTGGTTTTTTTGTTTTGTGTTTTAAATCAAATTTGATGGTCCTGGTCCAAGCAAAGGATAATGAAAATTCAACTTGCTCTACCTCTGGCAGAGCCACTGCTGTGTGTAGTTAGTCCTTAAATGAGAAGTGAGACAAGGCAGAGCTCATTCTGCTTTCCTGTGACCTCAGCAGGAGTTGGAGTAAGATGGGATAGTAATCAGGAGTGATGTTCTGGTCTTTAGGGCACGACTACAGGAAATTCATTGTGTTCCTTTGAACAGAATAGAGCCTTCCACGGGATTGGGGTTTTTTTTTAAACTCTAATTCTGTAATCTCAATCCGTTATCTAATAGCAGGAAGACTGCAGACTCCCTAAACTTAGAGATGTATTTGATCTGCCCAGGGAGTGAAAGCCATCATCCTGGTCTCTCTGGGGAACTCTGGTTGTCCCCCTGTCCCTCTGGGGTGGAGCATCTTCTTCAGCAGGTGCTGAGGGTCACCATGCTGAGCGAGGGCAACGCACTGAGTCACCTTTCTACTGTCATTAGGGCTGGAGAGTTGTCTGCTGCAGTGGTTGCTGCTGTTGGCTGGTCTCCAAGGTGTGTTATGCTGGGTGGTGCCTGGGACATGGACCTTCTCCGGACATCCCCTCTGCTGTATCTCTTCTACCTGAGAAGTGACTCCAGAGCAGCTTCCCACTGCATCTTCCTGGCTCTGGGGGTGGTCTGTTCTTCATCTGTCTTGACTGGTAAACTCTCTCCTTCCAGAGCTCAGTGGGGTTTCAGAAGGAATAAAAAAATGTCTTTAAGATCAGTGGCCTTGCATAAGGAGGGTTGATTACTCCTCCTTCCTTCATCCTGATAGCTTTTCTTCTAGGCTTTTTAGGCATGTGTGGATTATAATTTAATTTCCTCTTGAATTTAACAGCTTTTAAAAGGACTAAAGTCAGCAGCTGCTTGGAGTTGTGATTGGGGATGCTGAAACTTCTGTGCCCTTCTTTTTTAGAGCAGATCATGCTTCAGAAGCAGAGGAGAGCTGAGAGCTGTCCTGTAGAGCAATCTTTTGTGTGTTTGCATGCAGAGTCCTGTTTCCAGCCCCATGGGGTAATGTTTTGGGATACTCTTTTAGTCTCAGGTGTGACACTCAGCATTTAAAGAGCAGAGCTGAGCCTGTGTCATTATGTTGTCAAGTCCAACTAGCAAATGCTTCCAGGCAGAAGCCTAGAAGGTGGCTTCTCTGCCACTGCACTTCCCCTTGATGCTTTTAAACTGGTCTTGGTGCACCACCACCCCTCCTGCTCTTCCTTAATGACCTCTTGCCCTCTTTCAACTGAATGCTTAGGGTCTAGAAACTCTACAGAGTTAATCTTCTACTTGCTGGAGAGATGCCCAAGTTAAGATGTCCTAAGTTAAAGGCTCACCCTGAGGGAAGACACATGGGACTCTGACAGCCCATCAAGGGTAGAAACAGTGTGTCTGGTGGCTCATTGCTGGAGATGATGAAGAGGGTTGTTAGTGGATTCCCACAGGATGGCAAGACTGAAGGGAAGCAGGGAATGTCTTCTAAGAAAGTTGGGCTGCAGAAGTTAAGGTGTCTACAGAGCAGCTCACACCCGTGCCCCACTGTCATGTCCAGTTTGGAGGCTGTGGTGTGATGGAGACACCCAACATCCCACGATGTGGGTGGGAGAGCTGTGCATGAGCTGTGGCACTACCACATGAGCAGGTGGCAGCATCCCTGAGCATCCCTGGCATGGCTGGGTGAGGAGGTTGATGGAGCCTGGCATTGGCTTGCTCATCACCTGTGTGGGTTCCTGTTGTTGTGTTCTGAAGCCCTGGGGGAGCTTGAGCACTTTTCTGTGGGGCTCCTGCAAGACAAAAGGCAAAGTGCTACAAACCACAACAGCTTCCACTCTAAAAATACCATAAAAGGCTGCATCCCTAGAAGCTGGGCATGGGAGCAGTTCCCACCCACATTGCTGCAGCGTGAGTCACTAGGCTTTTGCAACTGCTCTCCATGTGGATGCCCAGCTGAAGATGCAGTGAGGAGCAGAGAGAAGCACTCTGTCAACCCTGTGGAAGTGATGAAGAGTTACAGAGAAGAGGATGACACACAGGCACCCATGAACTCCACCGACCTGCCAGATGGATTTGCTTTCATTAGTCATTTTCTTTGAGACCTTCAAGCCAGTACTGCTCACTGATGGTCTGAGCTCAAGGTGTTGGCAGCCAAGAGTCTTCTGAATGGGCAGAAACCCCCAGCATGCTTTTAGGAAGCACAGTAATTGCCACATGAATAATATGAAGCTGGGAAATTCCTCTGCTGTGGAAGTATGTTTTATTTACTCTCTTTAAGTGAAGTTTTTCTTTCCCTATCCTCCCTCCTCTTCATCCTTCTCTCCACTATCCTGCTGCAGAAATAGGCTCTGCTTCCTTCTGACAGATGGTATAGGAGCACATCTCCTGGACATTACACACCACTCTTACCTGTGCTTCTTAGCCAACCTGCAGGGATTGGGAAGTGAACTTGGAGCTGTTTTGATTCCTGTCCTGAGACACCACCCACCTGCCCCAGCCCTAGCGATGGCACAGGGATTGTTGTCCCTTTTCCTTCCCCTCTGCCTGCTGGAGCCTTGGCCATCAGGGTTTACCGGATGACGTTTGTCAGTGGGAAATTCTATAAAAAGCTTCCTTTATTTAGAGGCCAACCCAGCCATGACATCATCCTGGCATGGCTTCCAAGTTCCTCCTGGCCCAGCGGATGGAGGGAGGTGGTGGCCATGAAGCTGAGCCCTGCCTCTTCTCCAGGGCATCTCCGTGGTCCTGCTCAGTGGCTGTCCTTCAGGATGACTCCAGTCCTCTGAGGAGGAGGAGAGTACAGAGAGGCTTCCCAGCAGACTGGGGTATCACCTTTATCAAGCTTTCTAACAGTATAACATAGCTGTGGTTGTCTTCCTGCTCCCTGCTTTCAGGTTAGTCCCTTGAAATGCATTTTGGTGGATATCCAGCCTGACCTCCCAGGGATGCAGGAGGCTTGTGTGCTCAAGGTCTTCAGTGCTACTAAACTGTGTGCTGGGCCAGTGTCAGGTAGCTTTGGCAGGGAATGGACTGTCTGCATGGAGAGGGGGAATGGGCACACAGGAGATGTGCTGCTTGTTTTGTGTGTGGGGGGGGAAAGGGGCCAGCTGAGAGGAACAGCAGGGCAGGGGTTGGCCACCAAAGTAATGGACTGACAACATCAGTGATTTTGTGTCTGGGTCCTTAAAAAGCTACTGTTTTGAGTGTTTCTGAATGTGGGGAAAGTGTCTATTTGTTAAAGGGTTTAGAAGGTAAAGAATGTGACCTCGCTAAGGTTTCTGGACCTTCTGGAGGAGTTCTTTGTGGATTTCATTTACATCTTTGGAGAGAGAAGCCATGCTGTGGTGTGCAAACCTTCCCCTTGTACGTGCTCCATTCGTTAAGTGTCTGCACAGGCCTTCCCCTCCCTGCTTGCAGTAATTCCAGAGTGGTTTTCTGCATGATCAGTAAACCAGAGCTTATTTGAGCAATGAAACAGTGCAAAGTTCTCTGCTGGGGGACACTTCACTGACTCCCTTTATCCTGCTCACCTTGCTGCTGAAGGAAGCTGTCAGGTTGCCATACCTCATGGCTGTTCTGTTGTCCACTGAAGTTTGATTACAACCTGAATTGCTGGGAGGATCTGGGGCAGCAGGGTGAGGAACCACTTCAGTCTGTCCATTGAGCAGATTGCTCCAGTCCTACCTAGGATTTGGGTGAGAGGAGAGGCAGTTTCCAGCCCTGCGCTGACGCTCACGCTGCTTGTTGACGTTCTCTGCTTCCCACGTTCTCCACCTCGATACTCTGCAGCATTAGAAAATAAAAATAAAGCCATATTGCACAAACACTCTGCAACTCACTGCGGCTTGCCAAAATACTCTGTTCTTTTTGGAACCTTCTTTGGCAAAGTTAGGTGGTGCTAGAAGAAAAGAGATTTGTGTGTGCCAGCTTCAGACAGTATCTTGCCATCAGATGGCACCGAAAGTGGGAGCTTGGAGGCAGCAAACCAGGTCTTTTCTCAAGGTCTCTTGTTGTGTTCCTGGGCAAGAAAATCCAGTGTTCAAAATACCACCTTAATTAAAAAACAAACAAACATGTTTTTACCACTGGGAAGTGAGATCTGATAATGTTTTCTCTAAAGAAGGGGTGTGGGGATTGGGTATTTTTAGCTGCAGCTATTCTCAAGTTGTTGCTCTCTTATGACCTTCTCTTAAGAATACATTTCTCTATCACTTTCTTCAAAGTTTTTTCTAGTTCCAGAAGCTTTCTCAGCCAAAGGCATGTTGCTGGGGGGAGGAGGAGAGGGAGGAGCAGCCCACAAGCAGGAGAAGTACTGAAAACTTTTCTGGTGGATTTTGGTGCCCAAGCAGGCATGATGTTAGAGTTGAGTACATCTCATGAGAGACCTTCCCCAGATCAGAGGGGTGGCATCTGCTTCAGCTTTTCCCCTAGCTGCAGCAGCTCTTAAGATTGCCAATGCCTACTGCTGAAAAGCAGTTGAGAATGGGATAAAAACCCTGGATTTGGACAAATTCAAAGGGTTGGAAGAGGAGGAAGGCTTGGCCAGAGGAATGACTGTTGATAGAGATGTAATGGTGCAGTGATCCCGTAGGGAGGCAGGCATAAGAAATGCCAACTTAAATTTCAGGTCTGTCTGTAGTGGTTTGGACTGTGACTGAAAGTCTGGAGACACTTGGAGTTTACCTGTAAGTGTTGTCTCTGAATCACAGAGTCAAAGAATCTCACTGTGGTAGGGATTGGAAGGGACTTCTGGAAATGATCCAGTCCAACCCTGCTGCTAGAGCAGGGTCACCCAGAGCAGGTTGCCCAGGATCACTTCCAGGTGGGTTTGGAATCTCTCCAGAGAAGGAGAGTCCACAGCCTCTCTGAGCAGCCTGGGCCAGGGTTGTTGGGGTGTATTGGGTAGGAACTGCAGAACTGGAAGGTGGCTCAGGTGGCTCTGCTGGTCCACCGTGGGGGTCAGTGATGTTGTGTTAGTAGTCTGAATCTGGGCAAAGTCCTGGGGGAATGGCCTGGACACCCATTACATCCCTTCTTGGTGACAGAATGCTCTTAGATGAACTCAAGTTGGTTGTAATAGAATCATAGAATGAATCACAGACAGACTTGGGTGGGAAGTGACCTGTCAAGGTTGTCTAGTCCAATCCCCCTGCAGTCAGCAGGGACATCTGCAGCTAGAGCAGGTTGGTTCAGAGCCCCAGACATCCTGACCTGGAATGTTTCCAGAGATGAAGCTTGGGCAGGGGACATATTCTGCCTGCTGAGTAGCTGGTAACATGTGTTGTCTGCTGGTACAAAGGTGTGATGGAGTCCGAGATCTTCATGGAGGCCTCTGCAACCCCTGGAGAGACTCAGCCAGCCTAGAAAATGGGCTGAAACACAGCCCCCAGCTGCAAACCGGTTGCTGGCTTATGTCTTAGCTCAGCATCCCTGGATAAACACTTGGGACAAGGTGCTGTTGTGCAGCTGGAGACACGCAGGCTGGTTTTGCAGGACCTGGCATGTGTGGTCAGATAGCCCCAAACAACATTCCTATAATGAGCCTCTGTGCTGGTGCCAGTCCATGCTGGGCTGGTCCTGTGAGCTGGGTGGGGAGGAGAACTCATCCTAAGAAATCCACTGAATCCAGAGGGTCAGAGCACGATCCACACCAAGAGTTTTCTTGCAGGACACATGAGCATAGTTTGCTTCCCTGCCAAGCTGAGGTGCTGCCTTCTCCTATGGGACCTGCCCTTCCTCTGTGTGCAGAGATTCCTGGTGCTAGCAAAGGATGGGCCAGAACTGGAAACTAAGCAACTTCTTATTTCCTTTGCAGTGAACCCAGGGGAGGAGAGAGCCTGTGTGTGGATTGTCTCTGCTGTGCTGGAGGAGCAAAGGGACAGCAGCTGTGCTGAGCTGGGACAGCACAAGTGAGGCCAACGGACATTTGGCCAGGGATTTGTGACAGCTGGTGGTCCTTGCCACCCTACAGCAGAGACGAGCAGATCCTGACAGGTAGATGCCAGCAGGGGGGAGGACAACTCCAGCTGAACTGATGCATCTCGGCACCTGATCCCAGGCTCAGGTAAGGGCATGCTACTTTAGAGTCACAGAATCATTCTGGCTGGAAGAGACCCTTGAGATCATCCAGTCCAACTGTTAACCAGTACAGCTAGGTCACCACTAAACCATGTCCCTCAGTACCACATTTACACAGCTTTTAAAACCCTCCAGAGATGGTGACTCCACCACTGCCCTGGGCAGCCTGGGCCAGGCCTTGACAACCCTTTTGGGGAAGACATTTTTCCTCACATCAAGCCAAGCACACCTGGTACTGAGGCTTCTCAGCCACAGCAAATGGGATATGGCTGGAAGCTGAAGCTGTCAGCAGAGGTGTTTTTCTATTAGCACTTCCCTAAAATGTTCCCCATGCTGTGTACACATTTACTTATCTTTTCTCCTCCTTCTTTTCTTTTTTCCTTTTTTTTTTTTGCCTTACAGCTTCTGACATGAAGAAAGATATAGAGTCTCTAATAGCCCAGGAGAAAGCAGAGATTGTTGCCAAGTATGAGAAGGTACTGACCTCATGTTTGTCCCCAACATACTGGCTAAGGCTGAAGCTCTCTGATTGATTAGGAATGCTTCCAATAAGGACTTTCACCTCCTTGCAGGCATTGCCCCAGTAACCCTCATTCCATCAGGCTTCGTGCCAGCTCTCCCTGCCTGCACATCCCCTGAGCTTTTCACACATCCCATGGGTGCTCAGCACAGATACCAACAGATTGGGCTTCTAGTGCCTCTGTGCTCCATCACACCAGGCCAGCTTATGCCCCACAGCACTGGTTTCTGTGCACAGCCATTCCCAGCCCCTAGCAGGGGCACACCAGGGATGCTGGATAGGCTCTGCTTGGGCATTCTTCTCCTGCCTGTTTCTCTTTAGAGCAGATTTTGGTCTCCTGCCTCTACATCTTCTGGTATGCAGTGGGGATGGGATGTGGGTACTGGGACGTACCTGATGCTGTGGCTAGCTCACTGGTATCCTTTCTGCTTCCAGGGCAGGCAGGAGGGAGCTCAGATTGACCCATGGGAAGATGCTGATTTCACACTCTATAAAGTTACAGACCGCTTTGGATTCCTGCAGTAAGTCATAGGATTATAGAACCCTAGAATGTCCTGAGTTGGAAGGGCTCCATGAGGACCACTGAGTCCAGCTCTTGTTTATGCACAGGACAACTTCAAAAGTCACACCATGTGCCTAAGAGCATTGTCCAGATGCTTCTAGAATTCTGTCAGGCTTGGTGCCATGAGTACTTCCCTGGGGAGTGAGTTCCAGTACTTCACCACCCTCTGGGTGAAGAACCTTTTCCTAATATGCAACCTAACCCTCCCCTGGCACAGCTTCATGCCATTCCCTTAGGTCCAGTTGCTGATCACCAGAGAGAAGTCCTCCTGCCCTCTCCTGTCCTCTCTGACCCACTCATCTGTGCAGACCATCCCTCTGCACCAAGCACTTCCCTCTATGCTACTCTGTGGCTCTTCAATCCCATATGCAGAAGGAAAGAGTAGATGTGCCTCCTCCCTCAACTACACACCTTCAAACACTGATGCTTTGAATCTGCTGCAAGGCAAGGGCTCAGCAATGGTTTCCCATCACCAGAAGGTGCAGGCTGGTGCTCCTGTGCCCATCCTAAACAAGGCATAGATGAATTAGGTGCACACTCTCTGCCTGGGGAGGATGCTTAAAAGAGTTATTTTTATTCCCAGTTCAAACAAGAAGCTATAATAGCAGGTGTTTTATGTGCAGGAGGGGTCACACAAACACACTTGCTGTCCAGGCCTTCCAACCACCACCCCTTTTAATTGCTGGTTGTGTGTGTATTGAAGGGGAGCTTTGTGCCCAGGATTTCTAGCAATGTTCAGTGCTTGATTATCTCCCAGCAGCTCCCATAGGGTGGTAGGGCTTTGGCTGGTTATTCCACCAGGGACAGCTGTAGGAAAGGCATGAAGCCCCCAGGCTGTATGTCCCTGAGGTGGTCCCTGAGCTGCAGCACCCATGCTCCCCCTCACCCTCTCTAACCAGTGCCCCTTGTTTTTCCAGTGAGCAGGAGCTGCCCACCCGCACAGCCCTGGAGGAGAAGGTGAGAGCTGCCAGCTCTGTCCTCAGGGGGACTGGCTCCTTATCACACTGGCTGGGGAGGGGATGGCTTTTGAGGAAATACATGCCCAAGTGAGAGTGAAGCAGCCAGTCAGTGCCTGCTGGTCACTGCTGTTCTCCCAGTGTGAGGAAAGCTGCATGGTGACCAGATGTTGGAGCTTCTGTTTTGCTGGGTCAGAATCACAGCCTGCTTTGGGTTGGAAGGGACCTTTCAAGGTCATCTAGTCCAACCCCCCTGCAGTGAACAGGGACATCTACAAGTAGAGCAGGTTGCTCAGAGAAGAGACCAACCCCCACCTTCCTCCAACAAAGAAGTTAAAACTTAAAGAGAATGAAGTTTTTTGTTTTAGGAGGTGTCTTCTGGGGCTTTTTTATTTCTTAAATTTGTCTTGTCTTCTTCCCCCAGCAAAAGCAGCAGGAAATTGAGCGTGTGGACAAGTGGCTGAAGATGCTGAAGAAATGGGGCAAGTACAGAAACAGTGACAAGGTGAGGAGGAAAGGAAAGAGCGTGTGTCTAGAGGGATGGGAGTGATGTATCCTGCCAGTGAGGCAGGCTGTCAAAAAGTTGATAGAGAAACCAGAGCTCACTGGAAAATACTGCCTAATTCTACCCATTAGCCTCTAATATTTGAAATCTTTCCTTGAAGTTGCTGAGTTACCAGTTGAGGGAAAAGTCCTCTTCTGACTAGCACAGATTTAAAAGTGATTCCCCAAATGCTGCTGGTGTGTTTGCACTTCTGCTTCCCTGTGCAAGCAGGAGCAGAGCAGAGATGTTGGAGTGCCTAGCTTGGACCAGCTGGAGTCTTGTCATATTTTACAAAACCCCCATCATCATTTTGTTCATTGGTACTGCTCCACAGGCAAAACCAGAAGCTGTCCCATGAGTTTGGTTTGCCTAATTAAAACTTAGCACTGATTGATTATAGCCTTGTGAGTAAAACACCAAATTCCAACTGAGTGCAGGGAATTCCTTCAGGTCCTGGAGGATGTTTGGCATGGGTACTGATGAGTGCTTTTAGCCTGCCTGGCCTTCCCTGGGTCAGCTGGTGGGGACAGTTGAGGGGTATGTGGAGCAGTGGTGAGCCCCATCTGTCTGCTGGGTTTCCCCCCATAATCAGTGAGTGTGTTCAGCACACGACAGCCAGTGTCACTCAGGTCTGTTGTATGGAGAGGGACTAGAGCAGCCAGTGGGTTGTCAGGGTCTGTGGGTCAGAAGATCACAGAGCTCTTGTAATGGAATAAATGATGTTATTTACAGCAGCCTGTAAATGGTTCTTGGGGACAGAGGTGGCATTGTCCCCATGCTGGGGGCTGGAAATGGCTGTCCCTGCTCACAGCAAACAGAGAAGCAGTGCTGGGCCCCAAGCAGGGAAGGAGCAGTCTGGTGACCCTGGGGAGCAGAAAGGAGCTTTGGTTTCAGTGCTGACCAGCCTCAGCCGCCACTGCCTTCTGCCAGCATGGGCAGGAAGGTCTGTGCATCAGAGCAACCAGGCAGCCTGAAGGGCAGAGACCCTGGCAGGCATAAAAATGCCTTAAATAAAATAAAATTGCACTCTCTCCTTCACCTGGCTGTGCAGCCCCATGCTCTGGCATGGGAGTGTGGAAGCTGCTCAGAGATTCCTGCTGGATGCAGCTCAGACATGGTCCTTGCAAGGACCTTATGGTGGGATCACAGTCACACCCTGCAGATGGTGGTGGTTGTTTCTGGCTAAAGTGAATGTGACAAGCCCTTGATCTGATTTCCCTGAAGCTGAGGGGGTTGGTTGGTTGGTTGGTTGGTTCCCCTCTGAGCACTCAGGCTGTCACATCTGTGCCACACGTTTCCTTCAGGTTTGTTTTCACCATTTGGCTGATGTGAGGAAGCCTGAGTGTCACAAAACAGGAGCTTTGTGCTGCTTTAGTAAAGACTAGGATGTCATCTGTGGAAAAAAAGATACTTCCCTTTGATGTTCATTCTGATAGACTCTGCTTTATTAGAGGGGAAAAAATAAATCTTGTTGCAGGAACCCTAAGCAGTTTGACAGGGAAGCTGTCCTGACTTAGGCTCTGCCCAAGTGATGTAGAAACCCATCTTATTTTCCAGGCTGGGACTTTCTGGTCAGGCTGACCTTTCAAGTCGCAGTTGATAGAGCTGGCACACAGCAGACCACACTGCTTTGCAGAGCTAAGGACCATCAAACCTGCAAAGAAGAGCTGAGTTATGTAATTCAGGATTCAGCACAGGGAGGCTCAGGTGGTCTGTGTCCTCCTCAAATGCTGTTTTAAACCCGAGTTTAACTCTCAGCCTGACTCTGCTCAGGAAGGTCAGGAAATGGTTGGTGCCATCTAAGAATCTACCCAGCTAAGGCAGGACAGTGGTGCAGAGATAAAAAGGTTGTGCAGTGGGTGCTGCAGTACTGGGATAATTCATTCATTGTAGCCCTGAAAGAAGTAGATTTCAGCTAGAAGTGTCAGTCCTGGGAAGAGCATGTGACCTTTGCATCATTTGCTGGCCACGTGGGATAGGACATGTGGAGCAGGGTGTCTTTGGCCAGAAGAGAGGTCTGGTTTGGGGGCAAAGGCTGCCTTGGTGGTCATGTCCCTGCCAAGGTCACAGGAGTGCAGGGCACTTAATCCAGCATGTGCCAGCAAAGCTCTTTGGGATGAACCAGGATCTGTGTGGGCTGGCATGGAACCTCCACAGGGGAGTAATCTGCTGGAGCTGGGGAGAGCCAGCAGAGGCTCATCACAGCACGGTCAGCTGGAGTCAGGTCTCCTGCCCACCAATGCCATGGGAAAACCAGGAAGGGCTTGTGCCTGGGAGCTGCAGGGTGACTTCTGCTACTGGTTTTTGCTGTTGGGAAAGACAGGTAGCATTTTCCTCTCCCCGCAGAGGTAGCCCTGGTAATAAATTCTTCCTGCCATGCCTTGGTCTGTCTGTCAGTGCATGGAGCATGTCTAGGTGCTCTCTGGCTAGCTGCTAGGGCCAAGTGGTTTATAAGAGACAGAAGATGGTGACCTTGTTTTTTCCTTCTGACATGGAGCAGGAGTTGCCATCACCTGCTGCCTTCCCTCCATCAGTTCATCCCAGTGGAAATGCTCCTTTTAATGATAACTTCCTTGTTTCCCTCCAAATTGCTCATTTTCCGCTGCGTGACTCACGGCTCTGAGGGTTTATCACTTTCACGCCTGGAGGTGGTGGGAGGAGGAGGAGGAGAGAGCCCCTGGATAAATAAGAGGGAGGCATTTCAGTTCGGTTCCATCTCAGTGTGTTTTGTAACTCCCCTGTTCCTGCCACACTCTCCTGCAGAGAAAATCATTAGAGACATTTACTGTATGCTACTGAGGGTTCACTCATGGAACTACAACACCACCAGCTTGAGGAATTCAAAACAACATTATTGCTTTCCCACAGAGCTGAGCATCATCTTCTGCCTCAGCAGCTGTCAGTCAGGCTCTCATAATCTACTGGAAATCAGTAATTTGTTGTGAATTGGTGGTTTTATCTGAAGTGAGACGTACTCCAGTTTCTTGATCCCATCTGAGCTTTTGCTTCATGAAGCCATGAGTGCTTGCAGGAGCCAGATTTTGTGGACACCTTACCAGCACCACTGTGGGGATGTGGCACCTCCCTGGGCAGCCTGTTCCAATGCCTGATAACCCTCTCAGTGACAAAATTCTTCCTAATATCTAATCTGAACCTCTCCTGGTGCAACTTGAAGCCATTTCCTCTTGTCCTATCTTCTGTTACTTAGGAGAAGAGACCAACACCTAACTCCATACAACCTCCTCTCAGGGAGCTGTAGAGAGTGAGAAGTTCTCCCCTGAGCTTCCTCTTCTCCCTAAGAGCCTCCTTTTCTCCTTTTTCTCCCAGTCCCTGAGGATCCAGGTGAGAACAGTCATGCCAGGTCAGATCAAAGCCTTCAAAGCCAAGGGTGCTGTGTGTGGTCTTTGGAGAGGCATCCAAGGACAGGCTGGTGTGCTCAGAATGTGACAACTTTGAAGCAGCTGAGATGTCTCCATGTATAAAGGGGATGGTCCATGTCTAGCTCTTCCAGTGAAGTTAAAAGCATGAGATATGGCTTGGGTTTGACTGAATAGATGTCTTTGATGGATGCAGGTGCTGAGCTCATCCATCAGACTGGAGATGCCCTCTCTGCACCAGGACATGCAGAGGAGGTGATTGGTTGGGCTGTCTGCTCAGATGGCTGCTGGTGTGCAGCAGCAAAGCATGGAGCAGATCTGTTGTGGCACCAGCAGGAGCAGCTAACGTTGCACGTGTTTCCCTCCCTCCCCGCAGATGTGCCGGCGAGTGTACAAAGGGATCCCTCTTCAGGTGCGAGGCCAGGTCTGGTCACTTCTGCTGGATGTTGAGAAGATGAAGAAGGAGAACGAAGGAAAATATGAGGTACAGGCTTTTTGTGGCAAAGGCGAGGGGAGTCTGGGCTTGTGGGGCTTCACCAGCTGGGACAATTGGACCCACAGCAGATGCAGGCATCTCCATCTCCACCCACATGGGCAAGAGGGAAAAGGAGGGTCCTACAGGGATGCTTGAAGGGTAAGGGGGGACACACTTGGCCCTTGCATCCTCCCTCACAGGGTAGCAGTGTGCTAAGCACTCTACAACGTGTGCTGGACTGGGGAGGGCTGATCCTGTCCATGAACTGCTGTGACCTCTGAGAAGGAAAGGCTTAAAATCAGTGAAGACTGAAAATGCAAAGGGTGTAAACTCCTTATCCATGTGTGTATATCAGGCTGGGGCCTCTCAGCACATCAGCCACCTGCTTTCCTTGGTGTGCTGCTGCCACTTACTCTGCTGGAAGCCATGGGCAGAGGTGCTGTAGCGTTCCTGCATCCGTAAGGAAGGATGTAGGGATGAGGGAGGGGATGTTTTGCAAAGGTTCCACTCAGTTTCCTCAGCTCTCTGCAGTGATGCCAAATGGCCACCCTGAAATGGGTAGGTGCTGATGGAGCTACCCCAAACCTCTCCATATGCTGGGGAATGTCACCTGGGGCGTTCTGAAATGCACAGCGAGGTCATAGAGTCATTGAGGTTGGAAAAGACTTCCAAGATGGTCAGGTCCAACCCTTAACCTAACACAGCCAGGTCACCACTAAACCATGTCCATCAGCACCACATCAGAAGCCTTAAACCAGTCAACAATGGGTTGTTAGTGGAGAAACCCAGTTCAGAGTGGGGTGAGGGCAGGTCTGGCAAGCTTAGGGGGAGATTTCTGAGCATGAGGTCCTGGCTTACAACTTAGATGTGCAGCTGGAAGTTGACTGGCAGCACTGGAAGAGTTTGGAGTGAAGCGGCTTCTTTTATCTTCCATCTGCAATCTTTTTATAGCTGCCTTGGAAGTTTCTCTTAAAAATCACTATTTAAAAAATCAAATAGAAATAATTTTTCTCTTAAAAAACCACTTCCACATGCAGCTAGGAGAGAAGCCTGCCTTGCCTTGCCTCCCAGCAGAGCACTGCATGCTGCAGCCTTAGATTCCTTCCTGTAGTAAATAAGCAGCCTCAACAGCACACAGGGAGGAGGAACCAAACTGGCAGGGCTGGCTGTCTTTTGTTATCTTTTATCTCGGGCATCTCAGCTCCTTTCCCCTGCCTCTGTCCATAGGCAGCATTTTGGTTGATAATTGAGTTATTTTCCAGAGTTGTGTTAACAATGGTAGCTTGTGTCAGGTCCCCTGGTGAGGGTCAGTGTGTCGTGGAGACAGTCAGGGTTCGGAGGCAGGTGAGTGAGTGCTGCTGCCAGCAGGTGCTCCTATAATCCCTGCCTGTCAAACGGGATGATGCTAAGGCTCATTAGTCAAGGGTGGATGTTAGCAGGGAGGTGCTGCTGGGATGGAGACACATGCAGGGGCTTGGGAAGGCAGACAGCAAGCAGAGATAAGAAGCTCTCTCAGCACGCAGATCCTTGTCGTGCTCCCTTCTTCCAAGCAGTGCTGTGGAAGCAATCCAAAGAAATGAAAGTCTGCAAGGAGTTGATCTGTGCCCCAGAGAGGTCTGCGATAAGCAGGGGCTCCAGGGCTAAGAGGCTTTGCTGCATGCAAACGCCGTAGGAGCTCATCTTCATCTGCCTCTTCTCTGGTGCCACCTGCCGCCCGTAATCAGCTCTCCCCTGATGTCCTCCAGAAGAGGCTTACTCCAGCTCGTGCCTGAGAGGTTTTCCTTTCAAGCAGGGACTAAGCCTCAGCCCCAGCCCTGTGTCCTGGACATGGCCCCCAGAAAAGGTTGGGTTGGCAGCTGCTGCTGTAAGTCAGCTTGGTGTCATCCCTTCTGTCTGGGCCAGCAGCACAGCTACAGGGCTGAGGATCCCCCTCGGAGCTCACTGTGAGACAGCAGCATCCTCGTGCGGCTCACCACCAGCTGCTGTGCTGCAGGGAACTCACTGTATGGGGAGGGGTGTGGGCTGGGATGGTGTCTGACTCCTTCCTCATGGCTGCCTCTCTCCCTTCCAGCAAATGAAAGAACAAGCAAAGAGCTTCTCATCAGAGATCAAGCAGATAGATTTGGATGTCAACCGCACCTTCCGGAACCACATCATGTTTCGGGACCGCTACGGAGTGAAGTGAGCACAGGAGGCTTGCAGATGCAGGGCTGGGGGGTGGACCCACGGGGGATGAGCTGGATGGGGTGGCCGCCAGCCCCATGGCTCAGAGCAGCTCACAGGAGAGCAAAGCCATCTCTGAGTGCTCCACAAACCATCAGCACATGGTATGACCCATAGAGGCTGGGCTACTGATTCCATCTCTGGACAGGTCTGTGCTGGACCATGTTCAGCCACAGTTCTTGAGCCAAGCACCAGCCTGTTGCCTTGCCTTGTCCCTCAAGGTGGACAAGTTGTGGAGGGCTTGATTTGGGGTGGGTGGGGTGATGGGCTGGGTCCCTCAGGAGCTGGGTAGGATGGGGTGGATGTGGGGTTGGAGAGGTTTGACAGAGTGACTCCACAGACCTACAGTCTGCAAGGAAGTCTGTCTGGTAGTGAGTGCTTTAGCAAGAAGAGAAGGGAGAAAGGAATCTACTAATAAGATGGTGGCAGTGCTTTCCCCCAGGACGTAGAACACTTGATGTCTGGGTGGTTGCAAGCCTATTAAAGANCCCCAAACCTCTCCATATGCTGGGGAATGTCACCTGGGGCGTTCTGAAATGCACAGCGAGGTCATAGAGTCATTGAGGTTGGAAAAGACTTCCAAGATGGTCAGGTCCAACCCTTAACCTAACACAGCCAGGTCACCACTAAACCATGTCCATCAGCACCACATCAGAAGCCTTAAACCAGTCAACAATGGGTTGTTAGTGGAGAAACCCAGTTCAGAGTGGGGTGAGGGCAGGTCTGGCAAGCTTAGGGGGAGATTTCTGAGCATGAGGTCCTGGCTTACAACTTAGATGTGCAGCTGGAAGTTGACTGGCAGCACTGGAAGAGTTTGGAGTGAAGCGGCTTCTTTTATCTTCCATCTGCAATCTTTTTATAGCTGCCTTGGAAGTTTCTCTTAAAAATCACTATTTAAAAAATCAAATAGAAATAATTTTTCTCTTAAAAAACCACTTCCACATGCAGCTAGGAGAGAAGCCTGCCTTGCCTTGCCTCCCAGCAGAGCACTGCATGCTGCAGCCTTAGATTCCTTCCTGTAGTAAATAAGCAGCCTCAACAGCACACAGGGAGGAGGAACCAAACTGGCAGGGCTGGCTGTCTTTTGTTATCTTTTATCTCGGGCATCTCAGCTCCTTTCCCCTGCCTCTGTCCATAGGCAGCATTTTGGTTGATAATTGAGTTATTTTCCAGAGTTGTGTTAACAATGGTAGCTTGTGTCAGGTCCCCTGGTGAGGGTCAGTGTGTCGTGGAGACAGTCAGGGTTCGGAGGCAGGTGAGTGAGTGCTGCTGCCAGCAGGTGCTCCTATAATCCCTGCCTGTCAAACGGGATGATGCTAAGGCTCATTAGTCAAGGGTGGATGTTAGCAGGGAGGTGCTGCTGGGATGGAGACACATGCAGGGGCTTGGGAAGGCAGACAGCAAGCAGAGATAAGAAGCTCTCTCAGCACGCAGATCCTTGTCGTGCTCCCTTCTTCCAAGCAGTGCTGTGGAAGCAATCCAAAGAAATGAAAGTCTGCAAGGAGTTGATCTGTGCCCCAGAGAGGTCTGCGATAAGCAGGGGCTCCAGGGCTAAGAGGCTTTGCTGCATGCAAACGCCGTAGGAGCTCATCTTCATCTGCCTCTTCTCTGGTGCCACCTGCCGCCCGTAATCAGCTCTCCCCTGATGTCCTCCAGAAGAGGCTTACTCCAGCTCGTGCCTGAGAGGTTTTCCTTTCAAGCAGGGACTAAGCCTCAGCCCCAGTCCTGTGTCCTGGACATGGCCCCCAGCAAAGGTTGGGTTGGCAGCTGCTGCTGTAAGTCAGCTTGGTGTCATCCCTTCTGTCTGGGCCAGCAGCACAGCTACAGGGCTGAGGATCCCCCTCGGAGCTCACTGTGAGACAGCAGCATCCTCGTGCGGCTCACCACCAGCTGCTGTGCTGCAGGGAACTCACTGTATGGGGAGGGGTGTGGGCTGGGATGGTGTCTGACTCCTTCCTCATGGCTGCCTCTCTCCCTTCCAGCAAATGAAAGAACAAGCAAAGAGCTTCTCATCAGAGATCAAGCAGATAGATTTGGATGTTAACCGCACCTTCCGGAACCACATCATGTTTCGGGACCGCTACGGAGTGAAGTGAGCACAGGAGGCTTGCAGATGCAGGGCTGGGGGGTGGACCCACGGGGGATGAGCTGGATGGGGTGGCCGCCAGCCCCATGGCTCAGAGCAGCTCACAGGAGAGCAAAGCCATCTCTGAGTGTTCCACAAACCATCAGCACGTGGTATGACCCATAGAGGCTGGGCTGCTGATTCCACCTCTGGACAGGTCTGTGCTGGACCATGTTAAGCCACAGTTCTTGAGCCAAGCACCAGCCTGTTGCCTTGCCTTGTCCCTCAAGGGTGCTCAGGTTGCAGTTGTGGAGGGCTTGATTTGGGCTGGGTGGGGTGATGGGCTGGGTCCCTCAGGAGCTGGGTAGGATGGGGTGGATGTGGGGTTGGAGAGGTTTGACAGAGTGACTCCACAGACCTACAGTCTGCAAGGAAGTCTGTCTTGTAGTGAGTGCTTTAGCAAGAAGAGAAGGGAGAAAGGAATCTACTAATAAGATGGTGGCAGTGCTTTNACCCATAGAGGCTGGGCTACTGATTCCATCTCTGGACAGGTCTGTGCTGGACCATGTTCAGCCACAGTTCTTGAGCCAAGCACCAGCCTGTTGCCTTGCCTTGTCCCTCAAGGTGGACAAGTTGTGGAGGGCTTGATTTGGGGTGGGTGGGGTGATGGGCTGGGTCCCTCAGGAGCTGGGTAGGATGGGGTGGATGTGGGGTTGGAGAGGTTTGACAGAGTGACTCCACAGACCTACAGTCTGCAAGGAAGTCTGTCTGGTAGTGAGTGCTTTAGCAAGAAGAGAAGGGAGAAAGGAATCTACTAATAAGATGGTGGCAGTGCTTTCCCCCAGGATGTAGAACACTTGATGTCTGGGTGGTTGCAAGCCTATTAAAGACCCACCACCACCACTCGAAACCTAAAGATTGGCTGTGCTGAACACAGTGCCTATAGGTATGTGCATGTCTCTCCAGGAGACCTTCTGATGGAGCAGGCTCTGATAGTTCAGCTCTGCTCTGCTCTGCGGGGCTGCTGGTGAACCCCAACTGAAGGACAAGGTCCTATCCCAGGAGCCCTGCTCCTTGCCAAAGGCAGAAGTACCAGCTGGCTGGGTGTTCTCAGAGCCTTGGCTGTCTCTGTACATTGGTGTGCACACCAAGCTGGAGACCTCACACTCAAGGTGGTTTGACATCCTTCTTTCTCCTCAGGCAACAGGCACTCTTCCACGTCCTGTCAGCGTACTCCGTCTATAACACCGTAAGTAGTAAGTTAGTCCAGTTGAAGTGAATAGCATAGTGAGATATATATGTGTGTATATATATATATTTCTCTGTGTATATACCTGTATGTTTCTGTGTCAGCCCCACGTAACTCATGCTAATTCTAGTTCTAAGTCCCAGTGCTGTCTGATGTGTGCAGACAGCTGCAAGGCTTGCAGGCAGCACAGGACTCTTTGCACAGTTGTCTCACTCCCTTGTTCCTTTTGTCACCTGGTAAATGACATCTGGCAGATGTGGTTTGGGGTGAGTGTCAGCAAAGAGGAAGGGATTGCCCTTTGGATTTCCAGCCAGACGAGTCTCCAGGCTGAAGGTCCATCATGTTTCTGACTTCTTGTCATGCACTGAATGTCATCCTTGTTGAAAACACTGATTTATTACAGCAAACCACTTTTAGCTGAAGGGCGCAGGCAGAACCAGTCTAAATTAGCAGCTGAACCTACTGCCTCCCTCTCCAGGAAGGGATAATTATCCCAGAAGGCACAGAAAATGCTCAGGGAGCTAGTCAAGGAAACAAAGACCCTGCCTTCCCTTATACCAGTTAAATGCTTACCAGATTTATTTATTCTTTAGTTACTTCAGTGCTCACATGGCTGAAGGAATCCAAACCAGCATTGGAGCCACATGTCATCCCATCCCCTCTTTCCTGAAGTAGCTGCAGGCACCTCTGAAGTTGAGGTTTCTGTCCCTTGCCCTCCAGGCATGAGCAGGGATGGTAGGGGAGCAGTGTGGTGAGAATGTTGCCTCCAAGCCCCTCACCTCCCACTGGAGAACCTGTTGGAGCAGGTCCAGAGGAGGCCACAGAAATGATCCAAGGGCAGGAAGCCCTCTGCTGTCAGGACAGGCTGAGAGAGTTGGAGTTGTTCAGCCTGGAGAAGAGGCTTCAGGGAGACTCTTGGAGCATTTCAGTACTTAAAGGCCTGTCAGAAAGATGGGGACAGACTTTTCAGCAGGTTCTGTTGGACAAGGGATGCTGGTTTTAAACTAAAAGAGGGAGATTTAGACTGGATAAAGGAAGAAATGTTTTACGCTGGGGGTGGTGAGACCCTGGCCCAAGTTGTCCAGAGCAGGTAGGGATGCATCATCACTGGAAGTATTCAAGGTCTGGTTGGATGGGGCTTTGAACAACCTGCTCTGGTGAGAGCCTCTGCTGACTGCAGGGAGTCAAATGAGATGATCTTCAAAGGTCCCTTCTACCCCAAACCGCTCTGAGTCAGTGACANAGGGGCATCAGGGCTGGGGGATGAGCTGGATGGGGTGGCCACCAGCCCCATGGCTCAGAGCAGCTCACAGGAGAGCAAAGCCATCTCTGAGTGCTCCACAAACCATCAGCACATGGTATGACCCATAGAGGCTGGGCTACTGATTCCATCTCTGGACAGGTCTGTGCTGGACCATGTTCAGCCACAGTTCTTGAGCCAAGCACCAGCCTGTTGCCTTGCCTTGTCCCTCAAGGTGGACAAGTTGTGGAGGGCTTGATTTGGGGTGGGTGGGGTGATGGGCTGGGTCCCTCAGGAGCTGGGTAGGATGGGGTGGATGTGGGGTTGGAGAGGTTTGACAGAGTGACTCCACAGACCTACAGTCTGCAAGGAAGTCTGTCTGGTAGTGAGTGCTTTAGCAAGAAGAGAAGGGAGAAAGGAATCTACTAATAAGATGGTGGCAGTGCTTTCCCCCAGGATGTAGAACACTTGATGTCTGGGTGGTTGCAAGCCTATTAAAGACCCACCACCACCACTCGAAACCTAAAGATTGGCNAGGGATTGCCCTTTGGATTTCCAGCCAGACGAGTCTCCAGGCTGAAGGTCCATCATGTTTCTGACTTCTTGTCATGCACTGAATGTCATCCTTGTTGAAAACACTGATTTATTACAGCAAACCACTTTTAGCTGAAGGGCGCAGGCAGAACCAGTCTAAATTAGCAGCTGAACCTACTGCCTCCCTCTCCAGGAAGGGATAATTATCCCAGAAGGCACAGAAAATGCTCAGGGAGCTAGTCAAGGAAACAAAGACCCTGCCTTCCCTTATACCAGTTAAATGCTTACCAGATTTATTTATTCTTTAGTTACTTCAGTGCTCACATGGCTGAAGGAATCCAAACCAGCATTGGAGCCACATGTCATCCCATCCCCTCTTTCCTGAAGTAGCTGCAGGCACCTCTGAAGTTGAGGTTTCTGTCCCTTGCCCTCCAGGCATGAGCAGGGATGGTAGGGGAGCAGTGTGGTGAGAATGTTGCCTCCAAGCCCCTCACCTCCCACTGGAGAACCTGTTGGAGCAGGTCCAGAGGAGGCCACAGAAATGATCCAAGGGCAGGAAGCCCTCTGCTGTCAGGACAGGCTGAGAGAGTTGGAGTTGTTCAGCCTGGAGAAGAGGCTTCAGGGAGACTCTTGCAGCATTTCAGTACTTAAAGGCCTGTCAGAAAGATGGGGACAGACTTTTCAGCAAAGCTTCTGTTGGACAAGGGATGCTGGTTTTAAACTAAAAGAGGGAGATTTAGACTGGATAAAGGAAGAAATGTTTTACGCTGGGGGTGGTGAGACCCTGGCCCAGGTTGTCCAGAGCAGGTAGGGATGCATCATCACTGGAAGTATTCAAGGTCTGGTTGGATGGGGCTTTGAACAACCTGCTCTGGTGAGAGCCTCTGCTGACTGCAGGGAGTCAAATGAGATGATCTTCAAAGGTCCCTTCTACCCCAAACCGCTCTGAGTCAGTGACATGGTAGATGCTGTAGACACGTGGGAGCTGTGAATTTGGGCATAAATCATAAAGACCTTGAAAGGAGACAGTCCTTAAAAGAGGAGAGGGCAGTACAGGCAGCCTGACCTGCTTCTGCAGCATCAGCATCATGGTGGGGTCTGATGGTGTGGCAACATGTATGCCTCTCTTGGCTCTTGCAGGAGGTGAGCTACTGCCAAGGGATGAGCCAGATCGCAGCCATCCTCCTGATGTACCTGAACGAAGAGGATGCCTTCTGGGCACTGGCCCAGCTGCTCACCAACCAGCGGCATGCCATGCATGGTAAGGCTGGGCTGGGCTGTGGGCAGGTGGCTCAGCAGAGCCTCCTTTCACCTCACCTTCCTATCTAGAGCAGATAAGGCATAACTGTGTGCTGACGTGACCCAACAGCAGAGCTGAACGTCACTCTTGGAGGGAGGCAAGTTCATCAGAGCAAAATGTGGTTTATCAGCACTGGGCTTTAGTGTTCAGTAATTAACACTGTCACAGAGGTGCTAGCTTCCCTCTGGAGTGTTCTTGGCAATCAATTAACTCAAGGTTATGAGTTTTTCAGAAGTCTCCCAGAAGTACATCCAAGGGCATCACATAATGCTCTGATTTTAGCATACCACCAGCTATGTGCCCTTCTGTTTTATGGAGATGTAATTCCACCACATGTGCTGAGTGATTTTACTTCAAACATATTCAAGATCCTTTCATCCTCCTTGTGGTTAGCAGTAGTCTATGCACAGAGGGTTATTTTATGAGCAGAGGGCTAAGCCTTCTGCCTTGATAACTCTGGATGTGCCCTGCTAGATTACTGGGGTGCTGCATGAGCTTGTGGTGTTCAAACATCTCCAGCTTTCTTCTGAACCTTGGTAAGCACCAAGATGTGTTCAGAGAGGTGTTGGCCAAGCCTAGGCTCAGGCAGGGGGCAATGGGTCTGCTCTGTGAGGCTGGGTGAGAAGGACCAGCTGGGGCTGGGGCTGAGGGTGCTGTTGCCCATCTAGGTGAAGGGTGGGCTCTGGGAGGAAAGCCAAGGGTGGAGCTTGGCACACTGTGGTGCAGCCAACTTCAACAGGCAGCAAAAGGGATGAGTTTCTAGAAAGCCAGTCTGCCCCCTGACTGTTTCAGAGCTTCTCTGATGGTGTTTTATTTCTTCCATCTTTTCTCCTTAAGGTTTTTTCATTCCTGGGTTCCCAAAGCTGCAGAGATTTCAAGCTCACCACGAGCAGATTTTAAGCAAGCTGTTTCCCAAGCTGAAGAAGCACATGGTATCTCTTTGCTCTCAGTCTCCCCATACTAACATCCTGGTTTAATGCTAAAGCAATTAGTGTCATGTTCTGCCAAGCAGGTGGACAACTGAACACAGCTCTAACTGTGCAGGTCAGCTTCCCCCACAGAGACAGGTGTTTATTAAATGGAGTGGCTGAGCCTGGCTGAGGGGAATCTCTCATCTGCTTGGTGGTCATCATTAGTGTCAGGACTGCTGAAATCTGGAGGCTTCCTTAAGAAAACCAGGCAGGAAGGCTCCTGGGGAACTGGGATTGTTTAGCCTGGAGAAGAGGAGGCTCAGGGGAGACTTTCTTGCTCTCTACAACTCCCTGAAAGGAGGTGGTGGCAAGGTGGGGATTGGTCGCTTCTCTTAGGTGCATTTCCTCTTAGAGGAAATGGCTTCAAGTTGCACCAGGGGAGGTTCAGATTGGATATTAGGAAGGATTTCTTCACCCAGAGGGT
Organism: Bucco capensis; assembly: GCA_013396975.1. Lineage (NCBI taxonomy): Eukaryota > Metazoa > Chordata > Aves > Piciformes > Bucconidae > Bucco > Bucco capensis. Next base: position 403,229 of record VWZO01020931.1, read on the forward strand.
TAGCAGGTATCTCCTTGCTCTCTCCTAGGACAAGGAGCAGATGACTACAGGGATTTACACGACCAAGTGGTTCCTGCAGTGCTTCATTGACCGGGTGAGGATGCTCTGCGGGTTCCTTGCTGCTCTGCTGCTTGCACGTGCAGTTAATCTGCCTGGATTTTGAAAGTGTCATAATTTGAAGGAGGTGGTAATATTGTATAAGGTGGGATATTATGCACACTCTTATAAGGCAAAAAAAAAGAGAGAAGCTAAAAATAACTGCATGTCACTGATGACAAGCCAGTCCCTGCTGCCTCCTCGTGAGTAGTCGCTGGAAGGTGGCTCAGCAGCAGCAGTATAAGATTCAAAGCTGGGAGAGATCTTTCTCTTGCCCACTGGCACTGCTGCAAAGGCAATTAACCTCACTTGGCTCTGGAAACAACATAGGGAGAAGAGGAGCTGGAGGCACAGAACTCAACAAATGGTAGTGCAGCAGCTGCAGGGGAAGGAGCAGGCTGGGCACTGGAGACACATGAAAGTGGGAAAGAATTACCCTGATTTGCCCAGAGCTAATTGGCCAATCTCAAGCTAAGACTACTTTCACAGCATCCCAGCGTGGTGAGGGTTGCAAGGGACCTCTGGGGATCATCTAGTCCAAGTCTGGTGCTAGAGCAGGGTCACTCAGAGCAGGTTGCCCAGGATCACCTCCAGCTGGGTTTGGAATCTCTCCAGAGAAGGAGACTCCACAAGCTTTCTGGGCAGCCTGGGCCAGAGCTCTGGCATCCTCACAGCAAAGGATTTTTGCCTCCTGTTCAGATGGAACCTCCTGGGTTCCAGTTTGTGCCCATTGCCCCTTGGTCTGTCACTGGGCACCACTGAGCATAGTCTGGCCCCAGCCTCTTGCCCTCACCCTCTAGCTCTTGATTAGCATTAAGCAGATCCCCAGCTGTATTTTCAGGGGCAGCATAGTGCTTGCACACTTGAATGCAGGATCCAGACATGCTAATGTTCAGGACATCTCTGTGGCCCCAGTCTCAGCTTTCTGCTGCCTTGTCTCCTATAAAAGAGTAGATGACCTCTTCCTCTTGAGAGGGAGCTCTCTGCTTTGCAGTCTGTCCCTAAAAGCTGAATAAAATGCAAAATCCCTTTACCTACAGTAACATGTGGTCAAAGGGCTGGAAAAGCCAGTTGTGTCAAGCAACTTAAATGTCACAGTGGGGCTAGTATTAATTTCTGTATTGGTGAGATGCTTTAGACCTTTGCTGGGAGCTGATGGGCTGCTCCATCATTTTGGAAATCAGTTCTCTCCTGTTTGTCAGACTGGTCTGGGTGCAAATGGAAACCTCTTGCAGAGTTTTTGTTCTAGGAGGCAGAATTAAGCTTGTGCTTAAGAAGGATCACTGGATCACTTCTAGACACCAAAGAAGTGATTGGTTTTTTAATGCTTAGTGAAGCACTGTTGGGCCTTCAATCCTGTCCCATAAGTAGCCCTTCATCTGTCTGGGCAGTTTGGGTGGCTACAGGAGTGGGTTTGTGTGCCAGGGCAGGGAGATCCATCTGCTAGCATGCCTCTGTGGAAGGTTTCTCCTTTTTCTGCATTCATGGCCAGGTTTTAAGTACTTTCCTGGCCATTTCAGGGTCTTGACTTTCAGGCACCACCATAGATGATAAAATAGATTTTTGTGTTGGAGATGAATCCTGGGCAGCCAATGTTATGTTGGTTTGGTGTGAGGGAATGCAGTGATGCCACCAAGCTCTGTGTCATCATCCCATGCAGCAGTGCTAAGGAGCACGGTGCTAACGAGCAGGTGTTTGGTTTGTGTGTTTTCCCCAGACCCCCTTCACCCTCACCCTGCGCCTCTGGGACATCTACATCCTGGAAGGAGAGCGAGTCCTGACAGCCATGGCTTACACCATCCTCAAGCTGCATAAAAGTAAGCTCCCAGCAGAGCACATCTGCTAAGGGAAAGGGGACACGGTGCTGGGCCACCCTTGTGCTGCCCACCCAGGAAGGCACTGCCAGCCTGCTCCGTGCCCTGTGCTGGCCCCAAAGGCACACTCCTGTGCTGGTGCTCCAGGGAGGGTTGAAATGCTGTGCTCAGCACCCAGCAAACTCCATCTGAAACCCTCCCAGCTGCCTCTTTCTGTCCCACATCTGTCATCGGCATGCTTGTAGGGGCAGTACAGACAGCAACCCATCTGTCTGCAGAGCTCTGTGTGGCAGTTCAGCTGAAAAGGCTGTAGAGGGAGAAATAAACCCACTAAAAGACTTCTAAAATGACCAGAACCTGGTTTTCTTGCATAATATTTAAGGCAGTGATGTTTCTACCTCAAGTTTTTTGGGACTTTGAACCCTTCCACTCCCATAGGCTAGCAGTTTTGCTTTGTCACCCTGTTAGGTCTTTAATATGGGGGGCAGGAATGATGCTGATATTGCATGCTGGGAACATTTGGGCCGCTGGAATTTATGGGGCTGTGTGTGTTGGCTTCTGCAAACAACCACCCTGCTCCTCCTTGAGCTGAGTGAAGACCAGGCTATCAAGAAATACATCCTCAGGTGTCCTGTTTGTTTGCAAAGACAGGGAAACTGGCAGGCAGGCAGGAGTTTCAGCCTGGCTGTGAAATCATCTCTCTTTCCCAAGAAACGTGTAGTGCAGGTCAGCATCCCTGGCGTGGGTCAGCATCCCTGGCGTGGGTCAGCATCCCTGCCTGCATCCCTGACTGCTGGCTGGTGCAGGTTGGCATTCCTGGCCGGTCCTGGCTGCTGCAGGCAGTGGCTGTTCACACTGACGCCTGGGGTCTATCACATGGAGCTTTTCCTTCTCCTAGAGATACTGGTGAGAACTTCCAGAAATGGCCCAAAATGCACATCCTGGTCAGCACAGGTCTCAGCCTCACCATCCTCCTGCCTTTGGTGAGCTGCTGCCCAGAGCTGGAATGGATATGTAGATGTATTGACAACTCTCAGCAACAGAGGGAAGGTGGGAGAGAGAGCCAAAAGCAATCAGGGTGTCCCACCCCAGAGTGGGAACAACAGCAGAACCCCAGCTAAATCCAAAGCAATGCCACCCAGGCTCGTGCTGCCCTGCCACTGCCATTCCTCCTTTCTGCCATCCCCCAGAGCGCTTGCTGAAGATGACGCTGGAAGATTTACGGGAATTTCTGCAGGAGAAGATCGCTGCTTCCCTGCAGTACGAGGACGATGCTGTCATCGAGCAGCTGCAGCTCTCCATGAGCGAACTGCGCAAGATGAAGTTTGACCTACCCCCACCAGGTGGGTACAGGGGGAGGTGGGCAGCACAAGGATGTCCGGTGGGACTCCTGTCCCCTGGAGACCAGAGCATCCCTCTGGCACGACTGGGAGCAAGGGGCTGGATGCAGCATCTGCCTACCCTGTGCTTGTGTGCCAGATGTGAGAACAAACTGATGTACAGTTTGGGTTTGATTTTGTTTTCTCTGCTTCCAATGCAGCAAAGCCTGAGGAGTTCCCACGGAAACCTCTGGGCCTGGCGCTCTCCCTCAACCCAGTAGCCATGAAGGGCAACGTGGCAGCCAATGGTCAGAACGGCCGAGTGGGTGATCAAACCCCAGACTGGGAGCCCCCTCCCCACAGAGGTCCTGGGGTGCCGGAGGGACCAACAGCAGCAGAGGTGAGGACTCCCACACTGCAGGGCAGTGGAGCAGCTGAAGTGACAGACACCTACCTGCATCCTCCTGGTGGGGAGTCACCAGGAGAGGAGGATCAGGTGGAGCCCACTGGGGATGGGCAGCCAGCATCTCTTCTGAAGCCAAGGGAAACACAGGCACACCATAATCTCCTGCCCACGGCCCTGCCTCCAGAGCAGTCTCTTCCCAATCCTGGCTGTGCCATGATAGACCACGCATCACTTTCCCTCCCTCTCCCAGCCAAGCACGGCTCCTCGGACTCTTCTCTCCAAAATACCTCGAGTCCTCCTGACTTGAGCACCTCTGAGCTTTCCTCTACGGACCACGCACTATGGCAGCCAAATCCTGCTGCCCTGCCAGCGGGGGAACAAGGATCTTCCCTCTGCAAAGCGAAGGGGCAGGATACACTGGAGGGGGGTCCTCATCGTCTGCCAGGCTGCTGCCAGCAGCTCTCCAGCACATCGTCACAGCATGGCAGCTCCCCTGGGAGCGAGTGTTGGGAGGAGACACTCTGCAGAGCGGCACTGCCGGACAGAGCGGACTCAAAGCACTTGGCATCCAAAGCTGCATCCATGGGGGAGCTCGGCAGCCTAGGGCAGGACGAGTCAGGGAGCAACAGTGGCACTGCGCACCGGCCCAGGGGCTTGGGTGGCAGTGTGCCTCTCCTGGCCAGCAGCAAGCAGGAGGCAGCGGGGCTGGGCGAGGGCTGCCCCATCCAGCGGGTACCAACCCTCACTGGGGAGGGGAACAGCCCCTACACCCTTATCAGAACCACCACCCCCCTTCACCTGGTCTGTGCCACTGAGCAGGACTTCTTGAACAGAAAGCAGGTGGCATTGCCTCTGCCAGAGACTGGACAGCCTCTGCCTGCCACGTCTGTACCACCACCTCTGGCGCTGGACCCCCAGGTGGTAGATGCCCAAAAAAGCCTCCAGAAACCATTAAATGCACTGAGGGCTCCACGACCCCCCCTGAGCCCCAAACCAAAATTGCCACCCCATGTTGCCAAGTCCCACTCAGAGAATAGTTTCCTTTCAGGCTCTCCTGCCCTGGCCAAACTGCCCAAATCGGTGACCTTTTAGGGGGAGGTGAGGGAGAGGAAGGTGGGTGCTGGAGCAGCACCCTTGCCCTGTTTTCAGGACACCCCCCCTCCAGCAGAGCTGTGTTGGGGTGACAGCAGAGCAGCCATCACCTGCCAAGCTGCGCTTTGGTACGAGCTCCTGGCATCCCGAGGAGATGGAGTGGAGGCACCAGCTGGCTGGGTCTGCACCTTTTCCATGGACAGCTTGGAAATGGCTTTCATTCTCTGTTCCTCGAAGCTCCCCAAGCATTGTGGCATGGTGGGGAGAGGCAGGGCTGGTGAGTGTGGGCTGTGTGTTCTCTTCTGCTCCTGCCTGCCATGGGTCCCCGGGACCATGGAAATGAGCACAAGGCATGGGAGTCTGAAATGCTTTCTTGAAAATGCCTGATGAGTGCAGGCACAGCATTGCTTTCAGAGGTCTTTGTAGCAACAGATCTTCATTTCTTCTGCCAGACCTGTGGCTATAGGCAGCAGCATTATGGGGCAAGGCCATGGTGTCCTCTATGCAATTCCAGAGAGCAGTGCCTACCTGGACCCAGCTCCCAGTGCCATGCTGGGTGGTATCCCTGGAGAGTCTCCTTGGAATGACCTCGATGGATGACTGCCACTAGGGAGGGTCTTTTCCAAGGTCTCGAGGTAACAAGGACAGAGCTGAAGGTTGAGCCTGGACTCTCCTCACAGGTCCAGGGCAGCGAGCAGGCTCACTGCCTTTCCATTGGCTTAGCAGGAACAGTGGCTCCTGCCTTCCCTGGTGAGCTGCTGGAGGTGTGCTGATGTCTCACCATGGTGCCCAAGCTGAGGACTGCTTTTACTTTGTGCAAGTGAAGTGCTAGGGTAAATGGTGTAGGGGTCAGGGTGGTGTGAGAGGTGAGAGCTGCACTTGAGGACATGTGCTGCGTGGTTAGCACTTGGGTTTGGAGTCACCATGGGTCCTGTGGAGGATGTTGGTGCTGGAACTGGTTTGAATTCAGAGTACATTTGGCAGTGGCTGTGCAGCAGTGAAACCTGTTTGTGTGTTACAGTGGCAGTATTTCAGGACAGGTATTGATTACCTTGCCTTTGGAGCTCCCCAAGAAGCATTTGAGGGCTGGTGGTCACCTCTTGGCTTGGTTTCTTGTAGCTGTGGGGAGGGTCTGGCCTATCCTTCAAGCCCACATAGGACTCCTGCTAATGTGGCTGAGCATTTGGCTCACTCATGCAAGAGCTGGGACCTCTTTTCTTGCCCCTTTACCCCTCATTTTGGGCACACAGCCTCTGCCCATCGTGTTGCCAGTGTGGCCAGCATTCCTCACCCAGTGTCTGCCTGGGCTCTTGGCAGGAGTCACGTTCAAAAAGGTGCTTGGTTTGCTTTGATTTTGGGAGAGCTGTCACCTGTGCAGTACCCATTGCCTGGCATTTGGTGCATGGGCTTCACCAAGAATTTGGGGAGGTTCCTACCCTCCTGCAGCCCCTGAAAGGGGGTATCTTTGGGAAGAGTTCCTGGGGGCAAAGTAGCCCAAGCTGGCTGGGAGGCAGCAAATCCATTGCTTGCTTTTGGAGTGATGTTCTCATCTCAGCACATCAAAGCATGGTCTGCTAGGAGATGACTGAGCCTCTTGCAGTAGATGCAGGTGTAGCAATGGTGGGGCTGTAGCAGGATATGGTCCAGCCTCAGCCCTTTCCCTGGTGATAGGAAGGGATGAGCAGCCTCGGGCCAGCAGCTCCCCCAGCTTCTCCTCCCTGCCCTGGGAGCTCTGTCACCTCGCTGCCCTCTATCGCTGTCGGGATGAGTTTGGGGTTTTTTGGTTGTAGTTGAGCACTTTGGGTGGCTGTGGTGCTGGTGGGCAGCAGGAGCCACAGAAAGTGGTGCTGGGGACCAGCTCTAGTGCAGGATGAGGGCTCAGGTCAGGGTCTCAGCCATGCACTTGGAGAGCCTGGCTGCCATCTGCTTTTCTGTTCTTTTTCATTGTTCTTGTTTACAGCGTGGAACGCTTCCTCCCTGACTCCAGCTAATCTATTACAATTATTACTTAAAAAAAACCCCAAACATTGTTATGTCTGTGCTTTTTTTTTTTTTTTTGTAGTTGGTTTTGTTTGCTTTTTTTAAAGAAAGGTTTTTGGGGGGGAAAAAAAAAAGCCAATCATTCCTTTCTCCAGGGACCCAAACAGCCTGTCCTGAGTGTCTGATGCTGTGTTTTACATGGTTGTAATGATAATGGTTAAAGAAGTTTAGCATAAAATCAGACTCCACGAGGTTTCTTACTGCGACAGATGCTGCAGCAAGAGTGCTTGCCTTCTCCTGCTGGCACAGGTCAGCAGGTGTCCTCAGCTGTGGTGAGTGCAACCTGCCCGCAGTGGGAAGAGATCTTACCCATCCTACATTCCCCAGCTGCCTGAGCCAAGGGCAGCATCCTGACCCCAGCAGCCCTCCTGCACCTTTCTTTTTTTGGCCAAGATGTTGAGTTTGGAGGTTGTTGGGGTGCCCATGGTGAGTGCTGGGCAGGGGGTGGGCAGGGGGTGGTCACAGCTCCTTGCACAGTGGATGGGGTGTGGGTGGGTGCAACTCACCATGGCACTAGGTGAGTCAGGCCTGAGTCACTCTTGGCCAGTGCCAGTGTGAGGAGGTGCCGCTCATGGCAGAGGATGGATTGTAAAGAGGTGTGTGTAAGCAGCAGCTCTAGCATACCCCACATCTTGCAGGTCACCAGCATCCTCTCCTGCAGTGAGAAGGTCCCAGCACAGGAGCTGCTCATGGCCCCAAGGGAGTGCAGATAGCCCCTGCACCATCGAGCAGCACCCCATACCCCTCCTGTGCCCCCCAGGGTCTGGTTGCTGCTCCTAGGGGACCAAGAGCAGGACAGCAGTGTAGTCCTATGCCAAGCTTACCAATACCAATTTGCCGTACAGCACTGGGACCAGTGGTGAGTGAACTCCATAGGATGTATTGAGGCTTCTGCTTAAATCCTAACAGCATGGTCAGCCAGGGGCCAGTCCACCCCCTGTCTCTCCCTCCACACTTGGCATTTACCAGTATTCCTATTAAATCCTCTTTCCCTGGTGGAGCCACTGCTCTCATCACAGCTGTCAGACCACTCTTCAGACCAGCTCTCCTGCTCCCTGCCACCACTCCAGCAGAGGCCCCACAAGCTCTGCTTGGCTCTGGTGCCCTGGCAGCTCCCTGTAGTTCCTGTCCCTCCTGGCTCATGACCAGCCAGCCCAGCAGTGCCAGGAGCTGGGACAGGCAGGTGGCCACGTCTGTCACTTTGGCTGGATCTCTGCCCAGCCCTGGCTCTGCTCCTCACCCTCCCTGCCCACCACCCACAACCCACCACCACCCCAAAGAGCTCAGCAGCCCTGCTGTGTGCCTCCACAATACATCAGCCACTCAGCGCTGAATAATTGATGCTAAGTGGAGCCTGGAGCAGAGCCAAGGCAAGGGAGGGAGCAAGACTTAGACTGGTGGAGGGAGAGGAGAGAGATGGGTGTGCTGTGGCTGGGAGCTTTGCACGCTGGTCTCTTTGGAGAGGTAGTGCTGGGGTTTGGCTGGGCCTGGGAGCCTTCATCCTCTTCAGCCTGCTCTGCTGCTCAACTGCTGCTGTGCTAGTTGTGTGCTGCTCATGTGCTCCTCACGTGCTACGTAGGGGCTGTGCCTGCATTGGCTGGTTGCTGAGGAGCAGCAGAGCACAGGCAGGCAGCCCCCAGCCCCAGCAACCTTGGCCAGGGCTGGTAACTCTTCTCTGCTCACCCACAGAGCCTGTGCTCAGCCCGCAGAGCCAGCCAGGCTCACCTGCCGCAGAGGGAAACAAAGCTGTGCATGGGGCCAGCCCCATCTGCCTCTCCCACTTCCCAGCAGTTGCTGGGGGCCAGGATGATGCTGTCACACCATCCTCTGAGCAATACCACCCCCTTCCTCCAAACCAGCACACAGAATAGCTCAGCAGGTGCAAGAGGCAGGTCTGACCCTTCCCAAACCACCTTCCAAATCTTACCACCTCAGTGGCCAAGGAAGCCTTCAGCATCCTCATGGTAGTGATGCAATCATGCTCACCTAACAGGCTAAGGGACCACAAAATCACAAGAGCAAACCAGAACTGAAACAACTCAGCCAACTCTTCACTAGGAACCTAGAAGTCCCTAGAAGTGCCTGCAAACAGATGAGGTGCAATACCACAAGCCCTTGCTTCCAGCCACTCCATTAAGAGCCTTAGCCACTCTGGTGTCCTGGAGGCCGCTTAGCCCAGCCCCATGCCAGAGACGTGCTCCTGGGGTATCCAAGCCTGCAGCTCAGCCAGGCAGACAGTTGCTTGGGGAAGCTGGTTCTTGGGTGGCTTTGCTTACCTTTATGGCTCCTGGTGGAACCCAGGAGAAGTGCCACAGAAGTACTGCTCAGGCTGGAAAGGTCTGCTGCAGCAGACTGGAGTGTAAGTCCAGAAGGGAAACCTGGTTGGCTTCTCCTTACCCAGCCACGCTGCAAGTGAGGAGGGATGAGGCCAGCGTTTAGGCAGGGCTGCTCCATAAAACTCAGCCTTTCACTCCCCTACCTCCTCCTTGCCTCTCAGGTCTCTCTCCAGCAATGAGTCATTGCTGCCAGCTCCTGCAAACTCAGCCTAGATGCTTGCCAAAGCCTTCAGCAAGCACCATGCACTCATCTGCTTTGGAGTCACCATCTCTGCTGGCTTAGGAAAATACTGCTGTGGAAGCCCTCCCAGACTCAAAAGGCACAAGATCTGTTCCAGCACTTCATCAGCATCTTTAAGGACTTGTAAGCAATTTGTCAGTTGACTCAGCTGTGATGTTCCTGAAGCCCCAAGCCCTTTGTCCTAGGGTGTGGGGTGCTTGAATGATGTGGCAGAGAAAAGCTTACCCAGCAGTTCTGACACAGCTGGGCCTGACCAGACCAAACCTCCTCAGTTATTCTGTTATTTAAGTACATGTACAAGGGTGGCACTACTCCACCAGAGATGCAGCCTCTACAGATTACCAGTACAATGCTGCCTGAAGCCTTCTCAGAGGTGGTGGTCACACTTGCACAGCACCAAGTTTAGTCCAGCCCTGCCGTGACCAGCTGAAGAGATCATAGCAGCCAAACGTGAGGTGATATACCCAAATATAGCAAATACTCTTACCACTATGGGCTTCTTCAGCTTTCAGCTATGCAACTGGAGCAGCTTTTCAGAGTAATTGCATGTTCTGGTCACCTAAGCTCATGTCACACAAGCAGAAGTGAGATGGGCAACAACCTCTTTGCTGTAAGGGAAACAACTGCAGTATCTGAAAAGCACATCTTCCAGTCCAGGTACTTCTAGAGCAAACACACCTTAAATAGCTATGGGAAAGAGCAACTAAGCTGGCTCCAAAGCCAGCAATTCCTTCTCCAGACCTACCTTTACTCTGGTGAAACTCTAACCCTGAGATTACTTTCATCCTGAAGAAGTTCAGCCAGCAAGCAGACAACATATCTCAAGAACACATTGTAACTCCCATGCTGACCTCCTGCCTGTCATGAGCTGCAGGTGCTCTCCTATACCCAGACCACCAGCACCAAATCAGCAGGTGAAAGTGCCCAAGTCCAAAGTCACAGCTCCACCTGACAGAAGTGGTAATGATCTGGTTTGTGCCTACCCCAAAGATCAAGTCAGAGCTGTTGTATCTTACTGCACACTGAAGAGCTGTGGTGATTCTCCTGAAGCAAATCTTGTTGCCCTTCCCTCCCCACCATCCCACAGGCGATCCTCCCCGAGCAGCAGCCGCAGCAGCTCCCTCTGGAAGGAGGACACAGCCAGCAAGAGAGTTTGTTGAGACCATCAAATAATAATTTACTGTGATTCAATCTGTGGCTTTGTACAGTTGCCAGGGTGGGAGGAGGCCAAAGGGGGAGGGGGTTGGGAAAGAAAAAACCAAAACAAAAAAACCCCCAAAACCCAAAAAAAAATGGTCTGCCGCAGGCTTGGGTGAAGTGCGAGATAGTCCTTGGAGGGGCTCATGCTCCCCCTGTCCTCTTCCTCCTCCTCTTCCTCTCTCCCTCCCCCTATAACTCCTCCCTTCAATCCATCTGCTTCTTCCTTCGCTTCACCTCTTCCCTTGCGCTCTGCACAGCGGGAACCTCTCCAAGACACGGTCCAGTCAGCTGAAACCAGAAGATGACCCTCATTAGAATCTCAGAATCCCAGCATGGTGAGGGTTGGAAGGGATCTCTGGAGATCATCTAGTCCAACCCTCCTGCTAAAGCAGGATCACCCAGAGCAGGTTGCCCAGGATCACCTCTAGCTGGGTTTCGAATCTCTTTGGAGAATGAGACTCCACAAGCTCTCTGGGCAGCCTGGGCCAGGGCTCTGCACCCTCACAGCAAAGAAGTTCTTCCTCCTGTTCAGATGGAACCTCCTGGGTTCCAGTTTGTGCCCATTAAATTAGCATCCATTCACCATCAGAACCAGTGGGGACTGTTTCCATTACCCACCCCTCACATTTCAGGATGACCCTGCTGGTGCCCACAGCAGGAAAGCACAGCTCTTGGAGGTCTAGACCTGCCTCAGTAACATGCATTGAAGGGAACAAGCAAATGGTCTCTGGAGTGATGGGTAACCCTCTGGCACCTCACCAGACCCCCTGCCTCTGCCCAGAGCTTGCTGTGAGAAAGGACACTGTTTGGTGAGACCTTTCTCCATCCTCTAGGGATGATGGGAACCACAGAGTCCAGTGCAAACACAGCCAAATCTCCCTGGCCACATTCCCACCCTTCTCCTCTCCAAAATTCCATGTGTCCTTGCCTTGATTCTCCTTTCTGTGCCCTGATGTTCCTCCCGTTCTGCTTTTGGCCACTGAATAAAATAAGCTGGGACATCTGGTTTCCAGTTTCTGCCTGAGCAGAAAAAGATGGGGGCATCTCACTGGGCATGCTCTCTTAACAGAGGGGAGGGTTTCCAGGAGACTCCTTCCCACTCCTCCTCATCCCTCCTTCTGTTGGCACTGCCCATGCCAGTGCTGGCCACCAGGCTGTGACAGGGACTGGGCTGGTGGCAGCTGGTGTGGTAGAGCAGCAGTGTCTGCCCAGCCCAGCCATCAGCTGTCAGCCAGAGCAGGAAATGGGACCCCAGCTCACATCCCCATCCGCAGGAAATACTCCCGAACATCTGGAGGACCTGAACTTCTGGAAAAGCTCCCTTAGCAGCGATAAGCGTGCTGGGCACAGCCCTCAGCTCCGGCCCCAACAGACCTGCTGTGCCTTGGCTGAGAGTGCAGGGTGGGGTGCTGGGGTGGATTTTTGCTCATAGGAAGCAAATGCTACCAGCATTTCTTTAGGATTTCTGGGGGGAAGAGGTCTGCTGCACTCACAGCCTTTGGCTCAGAAAGGAATAGAGGGAAACCAGCTGCCCACCTCCACCTTCAGCAAGAGCCTCCCAGCACCATCTCCAGACAAGGTATGATTCTCTCTAGGACTCCAGCAGTTGTGTCAAAGGGTGAAGGGCCAGGCTGGGTGCTTGGGAGACTCCTCAAGAGATATTAAGGGCAGTATTTGTGTAGGCTTTTCTCCCACTCCCACACCTCAGTTCCCCAGTGCTCTCATCCCCAACTGCCTCTCTCCACTTCTGCCATGGAAGGAGCTGGTTACTCAGCCAGATGTTCCCAGGTGTTTGGCTTAAGGCCACCCAGCTCATGCAGGGACACCAACAGCTCTCCCTCACTGCTATCCAGCAGGATTACAATTATTTAAATAAACTCTAAATAAATAAATAAGTAAAAACACACCAAAAAAACCCCTACACCAACAAGGAAAGAAAAACAAGAATCACAAGCAATTGAACATGGACAATCTGACACTGTTCTGGCTCCAGCACACACAAGCTGGAACAGCAGAACAGCCCCCTGAAGGCTACTTCTCACCACTGCATCAGTTCCAAATATCCCAGGGGAGATTATCTAATGGGGAAAACTCTTCTGAAGAGCACAGGACTTTCACAGCAAGACAGCTCTGCTCTGAAGCTCTAGGACAAGGCAGTTTACAGGAGTGCTCCCAGCTCTTCACCTGAACTCTTCTAGGGCCAGTCTGCTACAAGCCACACACCTCAACTCCCCTTCCAGAGGGGCAGCATGGGAAGGAGCTTCCCAAGGAAAGCATGACAAAACACATCAGGCTTTTAATTCAGTTCTGTAGAATTTTGTTCCAAAAAATGAGAGGGGAAAAATAAACAACCTTTTCGTCCTACAAACTTCCTCAGGAAAAGTGGGAAATCTGATTTGCCTGTATTTTGACAGAAAAATGCCATTTCAGTCAAAAAGGTGTTTCATTTAAAAATACTCACTGCTGACACTTTCTGCTGCATTTGTTTACACGAGTGCCTCTGCAGTCACCTGCTCTGCTTCCAATATACCTTCCCTGCACTCCATCTCCTGCTCCCAATGTACCCCCTTGCTCCCCATCTCCTGCTCCCAGTGTACCCCCAGCTGCTCCCTGTCTCTTGCTCCCAGCATACCCCCTGCACCCTAGGACTCACCCTAGTCAGGACACCACACATTTACAGTTCATGCAGCCTGGGCCGCTCTCATCGGGAGGGTTCAGCTTGCGCAGCTTGTGCTGCCGGATCTCTCGCACCAAGGTGTAGAAGGCATCTTCAACGCCCTGCAAGATAACCATTGCTTGATGTGGTTGCCCACTTTGCGAGGGGACAGTGGAGAGGAGAGGGCTCTGCTCCCCAGCACTGCCTTCCAGCGGTGCAGGTTGCAGAGTTAAAGGCACAAACCCAAGCTGAGAAGACTAACAGGGATGTTAGTGTGGCCCTCAAACAGAGACCCTGATTAAATAAGCAACCACGAGACCAAGGAGCTCTTCAGTCCTTGACATTCATCAGCTTTCAGCAGCCTGGATGAGGTCTACCTACTAGATCAATGTAGGTAGCAGCTGCTCTCTTTCCACTACTGTGCTCTGGGAGCTCTACATGCTCCTTCTAGCACTGGTACTTTCATCCCGTAGGTTTGCCAAAACAGAGCATGCATGAGGTTAGCCACATCCCCTGAGCTTAGGTGACCTGCTGCAGTGACTATGGGGGTTATTCCAGAGCCTTGGAGAAAGACCTCAGAAGGCATCTTTCTTTCACTGCTGCCAGAGCAGGAATTACATACTTCTCCAGAGTGGAAGCTCAAGCCCAGACAGGGGAGGGAATGTCCTGATAGAGCATTTAGCCTCGACAAGGCAACTAACCTCAGCCTTTGCACCCATCTCCCTGCAAGGTGTTGTCTGGCTGTCCCTGCCTCTCCAGGACAGCACTGGAGAAAAGAGCAGCAAAAGAAGATTTTGTGTGCCAGCCTGCTCCTACCTACCTGTCTGGTTTTGGCAGACGTTTCTATGTAGGGGATCCCGTAACTCCGGGCCAGGTCCTGCGCTTGCCGAGTCTCCACTGTCCGCGCTGGCAGGTCACATTTATTTCCCACCAGCACCATGGGAACATCATCCGAGTCTTTCACCCTCTTGATCTGCTCCCTGCAAGAGTAAGAGATGCCAAAGTGAAGGGAGAAAAGGCAGTGGAGAGGCAGCTCCAGGACACTCCCCACCAGCTTCTTCAATCACAAATGAACAGCTACACTTTGCTCCTGCCAAGTGCCTTGTGTTGGGCTCTCAGGAGAATGTCAGTGACCACAGCACATGCTTGAGTTAGAGCACTTCTGGGAGAATGAAAACTAAACATACTTCTGCTCTTGAAATGCAACTGTTTACAAAACACAACTTAAAATGATGACAATCTACATTAGGACATGATAGTTTAAGCTAAATAAAAATGAATCCTCAAGCCATTACCTGTTATTTCCAACATTTCAGAGCAAGTAATCCCCCTGAATGAGGATTAAAACAAAAAAATCACCTGCAACTAGAATTTGCTGAGCTGACAGACCAGCTTTTGGCAGCCATAACCTTCCCTGCAGATGCACAGGCAGTACTTGTTTCCTCTCAGTTTAGTTCAGGTCACTCAAAGTTGAGAAACCAACTGGGAAGCAAAAAAAAGCTGTAATGCTCAGTTCTTCATTCCAACCTGGGATTTAAAACTAGGTGGGCGAGGATGAGATCTACCACTTCTAAAAATCCTAAAGGCCATTATGACCACAAACAATCCACTCAATTCCCTCCTGATAGATAATAACTTCCTGTGCTTAATAAATCATTTAACTTCAGATGCAAAACAGCTTTTCTTTTTTCACCCTCCTCATGCACCCAGAAGAAGATTTAACATGGTTTTATTTAACTAATAAAAGCATTCTTTAAAATGCTGATTTCTGCATTTTAACTGAATTCAACTTTCCATCCAAAAGCAGCTGAACATGTACCACACAACAACAACAAAAAAAATCAAACCCACAAAAACAAACCAATCATCTTTTTGTAATGCAGCAGAACATGGAAATGAAGCCTGGCTATATGTATGATATGCCATAAAGCCACTTAGATGTTCCATGTAACATCCTGATCGGCCAATGCAAGCACTAAATTTAGTGCACAGGCTACACTTAGCTGAAAAGAGATACCTCCTAATGGTTCCTACCAGGGAGAGCCAGCCTGGCTCTGGGGAATAGCTTTTAAAAGTGCAAACACAAAGAGCACAGGCAAAAGGAGATGAAAGCCAGTCATTTACATCATGATTAAAACCAGGGCTTGAAACAGAGCCATCCTGTGAGTGATTCACAGGCACCAGCCCCAGCACGAGGATGAATCCCTCAGGTGCTTTAGGAAAATCCCATCCTTTGTCCTCCAGTTCAGCTAAAACAAGCCCAATTAGTCCACCTGCGTAGTTATGACACTGAACACTCCAGCTAGCCCAAGACTGAGACATCTCAGCAGCCTGGAGCAGCACAGAAGGGCTGTGCCTGTGCTTGGAGCTGGGTCTGTGGTGAGGGACAGGGGTACAGGGTCCCTTGGTGGGCAGTGGGCAGGCAGAGCCATCTCCTGCATCCTCTGCAAGTGCCTCCCATCACAGCCAAGCCTCAACAAAAGGCATAAAGCAGGAAGATCCCTCCCTAAGCTGGCACTGGGGTAACCAGGAGACTCTGGCTGCATTTCTGTCATCTCCTCAGCTTTCCAGCTCTGCAGGGGTGATTGGCAGCAAGAGGAAGAAGTGGGATGGGTAACCTAGGTGCAGCCAAAGCAGGACCACATCAGGATGGTTTCTGTATCCAGCTCTGGAGTCCTCAGCACAGGAGAGACATGGACCTGGTGGAGCAGGTCCAGAGAAGGCCACAAAAATCATCTGAGGGTCAGAACCTCTCTGCTGTGAAGACAGGCTGACAGAGCTGGGGTTTGGAGAAGAGAAGGCTCCAGGGAGACCTACTTGTGGCCTTCCAGTACTTAAAAGGCCTATAGGAAAGATGGTGACAGACTTTTTAGCAGGGCCTGTTTTGACAGGACAAGGAGTGATGGTTTTAAACTAAAAGAGATTTAGACTAGATAGAATGAAGAAATTGTTCACAATGAGGGTGATGAAGCACTATCTCAGGTTGCCCAGAGAGGTGGCAGATGCCTCATCCCTGGAACCATTCCAGGTCAGGTTGTTTAGGGCTCTGAGCAACCTGCTCTAGTTGCATATGACCCTGCTCACAGCAGGGGGTTGGACTAGGTGACCTCTAAAGGTCCCTTCCAACTCTAACCTGTCTATGATTCTTTCTTTCTATGGGGTCTCTGCCACTGCCTTCCCAGTACTGATGCACTACATCCTCTTGGCTAGTCACCTCCCCAGGGCTCTGACTCTCCTCCTGCTCCATCACCTGCCCTGGTTGAAACTGACCTCCAACAGGCCAGGGCTGCCTCTCCCCATGTGTGTGGCCAGCAGACCACAGCCTGGCCACCAGCCCTCCCTGCCCTTCCCAGCCTCCTCTCCCAGCTCCCAGCAGAAGTCACTGAGATCGACTGCACTAACAAAGCAATTCCATTAATTAGGGTGGGAAGGGAGGGGGTCAGGGAGGACCAGTTCTCTCTTTAGTCACCATAAACACTTAAACATTACATTACTGAGTCCCCAAGGGCCACAAGCAATCCCTTTGGATGGGTTTTATTGGAGTCACTGACATTAGCGTCTGCTCCATCTCTTCCCTGGGGAATGGCCACTTGAGCTAATTGTCTTTGCTGGCAGCCAGAGCTTCCAGCAGGGCCTGAGCTAAAGAGGAGGGCAGGAGGGGGCAGGGGCAAGGGGCCCTGCCCAGCACACCCACCTGTACTGGTGAATATCTTCAAAGGATTTGGTGTTGTTGATGGCGAAGACGCAGAGGAATCCTTCCCCCGTCCGCATGTACTGGTCTCTCATGGCACTGTACTCCTCTTGCCCAGCAGTATCCAGGATGTCCAACAAGCAGGTCTCTCCATCGATGACCACTTGCTTTCTGTAGGAATCCTGCAGGCCAGGAGAGGGAGAGAAAGGGAGAAAGATGCATTAAGGGAGGGCTTGGGTTTGGTCAAGTGTAGGGATGCAGTGAGTGCATACCTGGGAAGATGCCAGGTCATGCTCTGCCTGAGTTGAGCTCCTGTAAATAAACAACTCAATCTGCTTCAAAAATGAGAGGGAAAAGAAAAAGAACAACAACAAGGATACAGTGAGAAGCTGAGCAGGTTTCTCCTTCTCTGGCAAAGTCACAGAAAAGCCAGGCCCTGTCTTGCTCTCCCCCTTCTCAGCCCTGTCTCTGGCAGACCAGGGGCAGTTTTGTCTCTACCACACCTCAGAGCCCTTGACAACTATTTTCCTAAGCTTTATTTAGCCCAGGCTAATCCCTTCTGCTGCCACCCCGCCTGGGTGCTGGAAGGGGACACCCAGGAAAGTCTGCTCCAGGCAGCCAGGGCTTCCAGCCACCCTCTGCAATCACCTGGAAACCAGCACCTCCAACACATCTCAGATCAGGCACCAGAGCCAATATGCCACCAGTAAAGCTGCAAACTGGGCTTGATGGTAAACCTCTTCTTCAAACACGAGAAAAAAAAAACATATCATGCTGTGAGGAGGGTGTTCCCCACTACCAGTCTGTGCCCAGAGGGCTCCAGGAGAGGTAGGGACTATCCAGGCAGGTCCTTTGAAGTTGGGGTTTTTCCCTGCAGCAGAGGCAATCACAACTTAGCGCAGATGTGAGAAGGCCTGGAAATCACCCAGGGCATCCCTTGAAAGGTTTTCTTCTCAAGGCAGGCTCCTCAAAGCATTGCTGCTCCCCCCACTATGCCTCTCCCCTGTGCTCCGTGCCTGGAGCAGCCCCTGCTAAAGGAATAGCCTCATCCCTCTCTGACAGCCATTCCCTGAGTATGGCACACCATCCTCGGCTCTCAGCAAGAGAAGGAAACTAAAATCAAGGGTATGAAGAAGGTGCAAGTCAGTGATCTGACCATGACAGTGCTTTGCAGCCACTCTCAGAGACTATGGCTGCAGTTTATAATTAATTCAAACATTTGCTGCTCTTCCACTGACCACAACAATGTTATCAGATGAGCTTTGCAGGTCTGCAGACAAACAGCCGACACAGCAAAGGTCACCGACAGGACTAGCAGCAGCATGGCAAGGGAATGGGGCCAACGTGGCCTCCACCCTTTGGTTCATTGCTACAACAACATCATCTACTGAGGCTAATTAAAGTCTGTCCTCGCTTAGTGGAGAGGGCCATGAAATCAGAAGAGGTGAGATCTGCTCTGCCATGACCTTCTCAGCCATGCCTTCCCAAGAAGAGGACTGCTGACCCACCAGGAATAAGTGTGGAGTGATGGGCTGGCTTCCTGCCAACCATTCTGAAGGCACCTGGCAGGCTGCCCTGCAGGGATGTGTTCCCATTTCTAATCAATAATATACCTGAAGTCTCCTTGGTGCAAGGTAGGAGAGCACTGGTTCCACCTCCAGGTTCCCAGTGTCTGGCAGACAGCAGCAAAGAGGACCCCAGTGCCCTCCATGCCCAGCAGGGCATCGTCCCAGCCCCATGCCCTGGCTTGTAGGCGGTTCAGCTGGTGTTGGTCACAAGCCCAGGCATTTGCACTAGAAGATTGGGAAGGCAGGAGGGAGCAGGCAGTCTCTGCCCCAGACAGGAGACATACTTACTTGTCTACCCCTCCTGCCAAGGGGAGCATTTTCTCAGTGCATCCCAACCCTTCGCAGCACAGCCTGTGCTTGATTCATTTAAGTGACAGGAAAACCTTTTGCTCCATGCATGTATACTCTTTCTTCCCCCCATTGTATCCTGCTCCTTTCAGCACTGCTGTGCTCTTTGTTAGCTGGTTGAACAGAGTCAGCTCCTGGGCATGATCCAGAGCAGCTTAGTCACAGGAGGGTGGTTTGCTGGTCACATTTGGATGGCTGGCAGGTAACCCCATAAAATGAAGCATAATTAAAAGGAGTCACTCTGGAATGAGTGAGAAGATGGCTGAGGACTGAAGGATGCAGGTCACAGCCAAGGGCAGAGGCATCAGGGCTGGTGGGACCTGCAGGTGGAAAAGCACCAGTGGTGAGGGGGGTGAAGAGCAGCTTGTGGCTGCTTTAGGAAAAGGAGAAGAGCAGAGTGGGGTCAGGGGCAGCAGGGGAGGAGACCAGGTATCTCCTGGGGAGGAGCTGGCAGGGCAAGGAGGCTGTGCTGGGAAATGCCATGCAAGGTTTACATTCCCTACTTCCCCTTGACATGGAGAAAATACCCTGCAGGGTACATACATGGGACAAAAAAACAATAGGATACCAAAACTCAACCCATCACTGGGTCAGAGCTGCCTCTGCCTACCCAAAGGTCCAAGAGAGGACCCATCCATGCAGATGTCTCCTCAGGGAGGTTGCTCTCCATCAGCAGTTCTTTTCCCGAAAACAACCTGGAAGAGGTGTATAAGGAAAGCACACAAAGCTACTGGTGATGAGCATGTGAAGGGAGAAGAGCTGGGGAAGAAGGCAACTGCACAAGCAAGGTGCAGCACTGAGACTCTGGAAGCCCTTAAGCGAAGTTCCAGCCCCTGCCATGGACTTTCTAGGTGACCTTGGCCAAATGATGTGGGAGCACATGCTTTTTAAGTGCTTTCTCTCCTTCCTGGCTGCTGGACTGTAAGACTATTTCTGCCTTTCTACCAAGCCTTGTCTTGCTTGTTTATTTAAGTTAAAAGCTCTTCAGGGTGGGGACTACACATACAACACCTACCAGAGGAGCTTTCTGATCCCAGCTGGGGCCTTTTAGCCGTTACAATAATAACAACTGCAGCAACCACAGCTGCATTTGTACACATCTGGTAAGGAATCCTTTAAGGCAGCAGACAGGGAAATTATTGTCCAAGAGGCATGACAGAGCTGTAATTTGCCTTCCCAGGGTGGACTTAGTCCTCTTGCAGAGCACTGTCTGTTGCCCATATCTCCCTTGAATAAAAGTGTAAGTCATGCAGGGGGTAATTAGCATCTCACTAGCAAAGGTGACAACAGCCAGAGAATGGAGTGTGGTTTTTAAAAGTAAAATAAAAATACAACAACGGTGTAATGGATATTGAAGATGGAACCCCTGCTCTGCACACTCTGGAGGTGCACTGGGTCCCTGCCTGCTTCTCCAGGCAGGGTGCTGAGCTAGACAGGCCAGTGCTATGAGAGCCAGATATCAACCTTTAACTGTTCATAACAGAGCAGAGGCAGCACTCTGGAAGCCAGAATGGTTCAGCTGCTTGGCATGTCTTGCTCCACTGCAGGACATCCATAACACAAGCAAGCTCTGATGCAACTCATTTCATCAGTAAAGCTCAAAACATCCTGCAGAGAAGTCAATACATTTACTCCGATGTCACAGGAGGAGAAATGGAAGCACAGGCACAAAATAGCTCTTCAACCCCAAACCTCTAACCCTTCCCCACGCTGTTTTCTCATCAGAAAGGGGGAATCTGTGCTGCCTCTCAGCCCTGCACAGCTCTGCCCACTTCTGCTGCCTCCCTCTTCAGCAGGCACCACTGTCCCTCTGCAGGAGGCACAAGTTGGTCACTGGGACCTCCAAATGTGCACAAAGTAACTCAGAATAGCTCCGCAAGGCAGAGGAACATCCCTGCTCAAGTTCAAACTTCAGACCAAGTTGAGCACGCTCTGGGTTGGAGGCAAGGTGGAGAAGAGCAAGAGGTAAAGACACAGATATACCCCATGCCCAGGGCCACTTACCTCTATCGTGGGGTCATATTCATCAACAAAGTGGTTCTGGATAAGCTGTATGGTCAAAGCGCTCTTCCCAACGCCACCAGCTCCCACCACCACCAGCTTATACTCAGTCATCTTCCAGCCAGCCCCAGCTCAGGACTTCCAGGAGCACCACGATCTGCAAGGAGAAACATGGCTGTGTGTTAGGACAGGCTGTCCCTCACCATCACCACCTGTTCTGCAGCAGAGCTGGGCAGTCAGCACCCCTTTTCTACTGGAAAAGGCAAAGCACAGCCTCATTCCTTGGGTTTTGAGCATTCCCAATATCTCCTACATGATCCAGGAGCACCCACGTGCTGCAAGGTAGAAACATTAAGGTCTGGGATCTGGTACACTGTAGTACAGAGACACCCAATTCCACAGTTAGGCAGAGGTGAAGGGAGGCACACCCCTTACAGTTATAAGAGTCTTAAGTTGCTTGACTTCAGCAGGGATTGATGATGGGACAAGTTTAATCCACACACTGCTACTCTGGATGGCAAAGAGCCACCCCTCACTCCTTGGGGTGAAAACCAGTAAGCCACCATCAGGAATGAAATGTGCTTTTAATGAAGCTTTATGAAATCATCCATGAAATTGCCCCCATAGGGCATTCTGCTCTAGGATCACCCTAGCCTCTCATCTCAAGCACACAGATGTCCCACTCTGGCCTGGAAGTGGGGAGATGGTGGCATGGCCCATATTCCCCAAGGGTCAAAGGCTTTCTTACCTTCTTCCCACCCAGCACACTGACTACCCTTGGTGTCTGGCCAGAGAAAATGACACTTATTCAGTCTGTGCCCCCAGGATCCACTGTCTTTCTTTTGTTTTCATGGTCCAATGTGTTGGGGTCTCAAACATGAGAGCCTCACCTAAAACCATGAATCTTGGTCTGGAAGTGCAGCACAGAACTGCAGCATTCAGAGCTATTTAGCCTAACACTCTCTGCTAGTAGTGAAGGTTACTTTAAAATGGGCTATTAAAATAATCCATCAAAGTGAGTACAAAACTGTTTATCCTGTGATATGCTGCAATCCCTCTGGATGCCAACTTCTCACTTTCCCTGTGCAAACCTCAAGAGTTAAGAGAGTGTTACTCATAAGAACAAAGAGGCATGGGCTGTGTAAATCAAAAGAAAACCCTGAAGTAACCAACTTAAGAGGTCTGGTTTTCCAGAAATGCTCAGCACTGTCTTTGATTTGCCTTATCTAAAACTGGTGACCCTAAATCATCAGATAGATTTGAGAGCCTTGGCCAACGTGGTTTGGATGTCAATGTCCACAGGAGTAGGGAAGAAGTCCCAGCACCACCACCCCTTTGCCCCAAATACACTGTTAGCTCCATGTCTTCACCCTCAAGGCTGCACTAAACCTCAAACCACAGGACAGGTTTGAGATGGTGGCACATCCACACCCTCTGCCCTGGCCATTGCCAGAGGGAAGAGGACTGCCAAAGGTGCCCCATGAAGCTGGCATGCCCTGTGAGGGAGTCAAAGATGCTATTATGAAAGGTACTTATTGGGAGTGATGATTAGGGTCAGGACACGCAAACCACACTTCTGCAGCACTGTGAACTTGCCCTTCAGCAAGAGAAAATTCAACCCCCAAACCTCCTCTCTTGAATTTCTGCTTTGATGCCACCAAGAAAGAGGAACTTTAACTCAGGAAGATTACAAAACCCTGAAGATTTAAATAGAAATCCACCCTCAGTGGACTGCAACCCCTGCCACTGTAAGTCACCCCAAGGTCAGATACTCCTCTGACCCTGGTAGCCATCATCTGTGAGCTCTAGGAAGCCTCCTGAAACACAGTGGGTAAGGGAGAGATGAGCTCATGGTTCCCCTGACCACTCACTGTTTGACACAGGCTGCAACACCACTGCCTATGGATCAGAACCCCCCGAGACAGTTACATCACCCGACCCAGCTCCCAAAACCCTGGGAACTGGTACAGAGTGTGCCAACAAAGGCCATCTAGACCCAGTCTGCATCTGCTTCACTTGCTAAGGCAGCAAAGATCTAATGAAATGAGACCAGAAGCTTCTGCTTTCCATTCCCACCTGACTGCAACCTTACACCACTCAGACACTTCCATCACCCACTCGAGCTGGGAACAGCCAGACACCACTGCTGCTTGCCAAAGGCCTTTTCTGAGCTGCTGTCTCAGAAGTAGTGAGGCAAACAAAGCTCATACCCTTCTCAGCATCCAGGATCCTGAAAAAGGACAAGGAAGGGAGTCCAAAAGTGCAGCCAGTGCACAAACACAACGCCAAGCAGGACCGACCTCTGGCTGCTGTGCTGTTCCTCAGTGTGGAGAAGCTGATGGTCGTTAGAAGTGGTGGAAAAGTAGTGATGGGGGGGAAATAAGGGGCAAATAATGACACCCTAGGTCCATACCCAAAAGTGTCACTGCTTCCCAGAAAAGTCTGATGTGCCTCTGTTCTGGTGGCCAAAGAAGAGATGCAGGCTGAAAGCAAGGCTGCAGGAGACAATCTAAGAGAGCACACTAATTGACCATGTGCATGCTGCTCTGCTCCACTAAAGCACACCCTGACACCTACACTGCTTCTCAGGGACAAGAGCGAGACATACACAGTCTGGGGACACATTGGACAGAGGTTTACAGCTTGTTGGTTGTTGTGAAAGCTTCTCCTGATGTGAGGACTTCTAGAGGAAGATAAACAAGAGTTTCTGTTCCTCAGCAGCTAAGGCAGAGTCCAGACAGAGCTGACCACAAAATAACAGAGGGAAACACGAAAGCATAGCCTCCCAGTCCCACGCTGAGCAGGAGCAGCCCTTCTTCCACCCTCTGCAAGCTCTTCATGATCTGAAAGCCTCACCCAGGTCACTGTCTGGTGTTTTCCCTGCCCATCTAAATTTATCACCTCTGCAGTACTTGACCGTTGCACCCCCAAAAGCCACACAGGGCTCTCAACCCAGCGGCTGAGCGAGATGATGAGGAGGAGAAGGATAGCCATTTGGGAAGAGGAGGGCGGGGAGCCGTGTGCCAAGCCAACAGCCCCAGCGTGGAGCCGGAGCTGCTGCTGCTCTATTTCCTGACCTCGTGGATTTTCTCCTGTAGGGAGGGCTCCTGGCTCTCGTTCAAAGCTGTCTAGGAAAGCCTCGCCGAGTGCTTCCGCCTGGCAGCAGCAGCTGCTCCCAGCCCAGTAGCTGGAGCCATACAGCTCCAGCAAACAAGAAACATCTGCCAGTCTGGTGCAGGAAGCCAGGAGAGCAAGCACCCAGCCCTGGTGGGCACCAGCATCCTACCTTTGTCTTGCAGGGAGGGGATGAAGGTGTAGGTGAGGGCAGAAGGCACATCTCATGTTCTCCCCTGTCTGCACATGCCTGGCAGCATGGAGGCTTTGCCCGCAGAAGGAAGAATCGAGTTGCCTGGCGCAAGCTTTTGCAGGGCTAAGACCTAAAGTAGGTGTAGGCATCAAGGTTACAGGTGTACCCCGAGACCAAGCTGTGTCCTGCAAAGAACAACTTGATGCTCTTCATGGGCCCTCTTCTCCAGCATAGAGCTTCATCTGCAGGCAGGGGGAGGTAGTTTTGGGGATCTGGCTGTGAAATCTCCAGAAACACAGTCAGCAGAAGCAGATGCGAGGAACTCAAGGGGCTTGGCCCCATCAGCACGTCCCGTCACACCACCACAGTCTCAAGACAAGCTCAGGTGTCAAGCAAAAAAGATTTGCAGTGGGTGTCCAACGCATTCATCATTAGGGAGGTTGACTCCCTTCCAACTTTCAAAACAGGAGCTTTCTCTTGCACCAAGCACAGCCCTTGGTCAGTTGCCAGTTGAAGCACCTCAGGCAACACAACTCCTCTGTCAGGGACTATTCAATCACAAAGGGCTTGTGAAGTCTGTGCTCATCTTCCCTCATCTTCCCTCTCCAGAATAGATGGAAGGACAAAGGAGAACAAGATAGTGCCATTCTCCCCAAAGCTGCTGCTCATTTTCTCTTCCCTAGTTCTGATAGTTGGGTAGAAGACAAAGCTGTGCAGTCACCAGCTGTGCGCAGCAAACAGGTCTAGCTTTCCCTCACAAACAATAAATGTTCTTCATAAAGTGCTTTGTTGCCAGCTTACTCTTAGAAAAACAGCTGGTGGGCTGCTATGTCTAACCCACCCCAAACAGCAAGCAACCTACACAAGTCAGTCATGCAATAAACCCAATGAACAAACCAGCTACCCAAGAGCTTTTCCCCTGAAGGAACTGCCCAACCCTGTCAACATAGGCCACCAAAATGACTACACTCCAAAGAGAGATCAGCAGGCCCCTTATCTCAAGAGCTTATAAGGCAGGGTGGGATCTTCACCTCCCACCACCCTCACTGTATCCTTCTCCCTGAAGGCAAGTAGCCCATCCTACCACATGTGGTTTAAGACTAGGTAAGCAAGAGTAGCCTGTGTAAGGAAAGAGGAGTTTGGAGATTGAAGTGAAGCCACTGGGGGCTGGTCTGTTCTCCCAAGCAGCAAGCAGTAGAAGAGGAAACAGCCTCAAGTTGCACCAGGGGTGGTTTAGGTTAGACATTGAGAACCATTTCTTCCCTGAAAAGATTGTCAAGCCCTGGCCCAGGCTGCCCAGGGCAGTGGTGGAATCATCATCCCTGGAGGCGTTTAAGAGACATGGAGATGTGGTGCTGATGGACATGGTTTAGCGGCGACCTGGCAGTGCTGGTTAATGGTTGGACTTAATGACCTTCAAAGTTTCTTCCAACCAAAAGGATTCTGTGAGTTTAGTCTGAAAGCCTGGTGAATATGGACACATGAAGGCATGAACCCACCACAAAGCAGGCTGGGACAACAGGGCACAATTAAACAAACACTGAGCTCTTATCTTGCAGCCAGGACTTAAGACCTCACGTTGACTCTGCCAACACAGGTGGGAAGTGCTGTGGGGGAGGAAAAGCTCTCACTGCAAAAGACCGAAACTGCCAGGGCTCCTCTGCTTTCATCTCCTCTCCAGCCTCCCAGGGCCAAGCAGGTGGTTCAGAGGCAGATGCTTTCCCGCCTGGGCTGGCAGCTCTCCACCTCATCCTGGCAGAGAGACTTCTCCCAGGCCTCCCAGCCTTCTTCAGAGAAACAAATGAAGAACAGACTCTGTGCAATGGCGAGGCCACGGCGGAGCTCAGGAGAAGCAGATTTTAACCTCCCTTGGCATCAAAATCCCACCTAGAAACACAAATGGGATGGGTGAAATGCAGCGTGATACACCCTGAGTGCACAAAGAGGTGGGCAAGTACCCAGGGAAGTTTACAACAAGACCTAGATTATAAATGATAATAACTATAACTGCTCAAGTACGTGGTAGGTAACCACAAACCCAGGCTCTGAGCAATCTCTTGCCTTGCTAGCCTTGGTACCAAACTGTATTGATTTTCCCACCAGATAGAAGGTGCAATGAAGCAGAACCCTCAACCAGGCAAGTATGTAGCACCTGTGTGAGTGGATCTCTGCAACTACAACCATTAATGGGGGCAGAGAACACCAGGCTTTGGGCCAAATACTGCCCAGCAATGGGCTGGGATTAGAAGAGATGCTGTCTCCAGGCTAGTTTCCTAAGGTACCTGATGTCATCTGCTTGGAGCAGCTGCAAGGAAGCTGCCATGGAAAGGCAAAGCCTCTCCTGGGACCCATGGGTCCTGCAATCATGCTATAGCAGGTTGCAGCCAGCAACAAATTCAGATCTCACCATCTTGCTGCAAGAGGTGGAGCACCTAGTGCTAGAGCTGAGGGTGGTGGCTATGCACAAAGAGAAAGCCAATCCTCCTCACTGTGCAGGCAGGCCAAGGGGATGCAAACAAGCCAAGGGACTGGCCCAAAGTCGTCAATGGGAGGGTAAAGCTGGGATCTGTGTTCAGGCAATGGTGACTTCCCATTTTCATGTGAGGCAAAATGCTTCCAGTAGAGGTTCTGGATGGAAAAGCCATTGGTCTCCTGCCGGGTCTTTGTGATGGGCTGTCAGAACTGGCAGCTACCCCCAGCCCAGCCTCCCTGGGCAGAGATGGCTGGGCAGGCAGAGTACTTCAAGCAGGAGAGCCTAGAGTGCCTAGTATGTGTCCTGCTTGCCAATTATCCTAATGAAATCACAACTGGGTCACGGGTGCTGGCGGCTGGCAGAGAGGAGGATCCTTGGATAAGCAATGGGACATGCAGGCAGGGCTGGGAGCAGAGGGGCAGGCTGAGCATCCCTGAGCTCTCCCCACTCAAAGTCCAGCCTCAAAAAGAGGGGAAGCCACTGGTGTAAGGTGGCCTTGCACATCTCTTCAAAAAAAGGGCCAATCCCAACCCAAGCACCACCAACATGTATCAGGCCAAAAAAACCCCCATACCCCATAGGGAAGAAATGTGTTCCCCCTATGAAATATCTCCTTCCCTGTTCCTCCCAAACAACTGCTGATAGGGAAAAATTAGGGAGCTGGTTTCAGAAAAAGCATCCAAGCCATTTTTACTGAGAAGAATTTGCAATGGAAATAGGTCTGGCTGTTCAGCTTCCTGCCTGCTTTAAATCCTAACCCATAGGTATTTTTACAGCAAATATATGGGTA
Source organism: Bucco capensis (assembly GCA_013396975.1). Lineage (NCBI taxonomy): Eukaryota > Metazoa > Chordata > Aves > Piciformes > Bucconidae > Bucco > Bucco capensis. The sequence goes on from VWZO01020931.1 coordinate 430,607, forward strand.
AGGAAACAGGATATTTGCAGCTTGGAAGCTTCACAAATTGTTTTGATAACTTGTTTTTCTTTTCATATTTAATGGATAAGAAATTTTTTAAAAGGTGAGGTTTTAGAGCAAAATAATATTACAAGAGTATTGGTTAGCTCTGGTGTTCAGGAATGAAATGGTGCCCACAGCACATGTCCTATTGCATTACAGCTCCTGCCACAGAAAGGTCCAGACACAAGCCAGTGGAAGCTGTTGGGCAGCAGCAGAAAAGCAGATAAATTAGTATCTTGGGACAGCAAGAGCCCTATCTGCACCTGCCCATGCAGCACTCACCCTCTGGAAGTTAACCAGCCCTGCAGAAAAATAAGGTCCTCCTGTCTGGGGATGGCTAGCTGAGGTTGAGGGACAATCCATCCTGGGATGAGGGAAGAACACCAAGGTTCCTTCTTGTCTTTCCATTCCCAATGGGACATCAATAAAAAGCTGCTCATACAGCAACTTTGAAGACAGAGCTCAAAGGAACAGACCGAGTGACCCCAAACAGCCCAAATCAGTTACTCCCAGAGTGCCTCCTTTATTAGTAAGCCATTTAATTTAGGTGATCCAATATAACAATCACCATTCTGCATTCATTTAGCCCCTGCAGTACCTTTGCAGGCACACACACCTATATTTACTAGCAAAGCAGAGAGGAGGGAGAAGGCAGCACGACAAAAAGCAAACCTGGCAGAAGGAGCTGGGTGAAAGGCAAGCTATGGGGCTTTTTAGGGAGCCAACAAGGGGCAGCAGGAAGAGGGGACAAAAGGAAGTGAGAAGGCACCTGCTGCTGGGACCCCATCCCTTCTCTCCTTCCCACTGGGATATGTTCTTAGCAGGGTAACACAATGCTGTTGCAGGCATGAATATGCATCAGTCATTATGCAGCAAATACTCGGGGGCATGCTGCTGATTTATGGACCCAGCAGCTGCAGCACCAGTCAGCTGCAACTTAGAGGGATGAGGACAGTGAGCATGGCTGGCAGACAGGTCTGGAGAAAAGCTCCAAAACCAAACAAAGGCAAATGGACTCATCACAACCAGGTCTAAAGCCAGGTAGAGTCAACCAACACATGGCATGTGTGATACTGAGTAACCACCACATGATGCTGACAGAAACAGAGAAGTCCAAAAGTTAAGTTTGGATCAGTCAACTAAGCTTGGTTCCTGGATTCCTCAAACCTCATTTGCTCATGGTAAATCCCAGCCACAACAACATGATGTTCATGTCCCCTCGTCTGCAGCAGACTGGCTTTTAAAAACACCAAGCAACATTGCTGTGAGTGGGTTACTCAAATGCATCAGTGTCACAGCACAGAGCTGCTGCAGGTAGGACTGAAGATGTTTATATCACAGCTCTCCATACTGAAAAAGGGAGGAATCTTCCTCTTTTGGCTCTGGAATGACAAAGGGATACTGCACAAAGAGTCATCCTTCCTGTCCTACCTCACAGTGTGGATGCTGAAGACTGCTCCTTCAACTCCAAGTAGCCTCCATGCAGGTTCACCTATCCCACCCTTTGGGAGCACATGGCACAGCAGACCAAGGCAACAGTAACTCCACCCTGCAACGAGGAACCCACAGCAATTAAGTGACTCACTGATGGTCACGCAGGAAACGTATGGTAAAGCTGAGGATTTCTGCTCCCCCACATCCAAGCCTTTACCACAAGACTGTTCCTCTCATCACTAGCTGTGGTTGATTATGCAGGGGACAGGAGCACACTGCCTGCTCCATCACCTCCATTGCAGCTTCCAGTGTCTGCTGGCAGACCTGCACAATCAGCAGAAGAAGGAGGAGTTTCCTTCCAGAGCTTCCTTAGGAGCCCACGATGACATGCAGGATTTGGGTGGGTCCACAACCAACATCCACAGGCACCTTAGGGTTGAAAAAAACCCCAGACACACAAGACACCAAGCCAGTGTGAGATGTGGCGCCATCTCAACAATGAAGCCTGACAAGCTGTTTAACAAATGAGCAAATCTTCTGAGAACAGCAGAGCAACTGAGGTCCCTCTGATAATGCCTAAAGGTTAGGTGTACCTACATCATCTTGAAATCCCAAGTTCCTCAGGACATCCCTGGTAGAGGCAATGCATAGGTCCGGATCTGGCCTTGGCACTGCACTTGACATGGCCATCAAGCTCTGGAGACGCTGCTCTACCTGTTTGACTCAGCTTAGGTGTTCCTCTTACACAGATCAATAATTGATGGAGGAAAGGGTAACACATCCTCACTTGGACCAGCATGACAATGACCATGCCCTGAGCTTCAGGGATGAAAACTGGCTGTGGAAAGAAGACTCAGAATGCTCATGAAGTGACTGGACAAAAAGATGCAGGAGAGTTTGGACATGAAGACAACACTGATGCGATCGGCGGAGATCAGTGTGAAACACACAGCCAATGGCCCAGATGGAGTTTTACAGGGTGACAACTCCTCCAAACCACTTTAAGCAAGTGCTTGGAACCACAGAATCATTATGGTTGGAAAAGACCTCTAAGGTCATCAAGTCCAACCACCCACCCAACACTACCATGCTCAACAACAAACCATATCCCCAAGCACATTATCTACATGTTTTTTGAACACTTCCAGGGATGGTGGTTCCACCACCTGCCTGGGCAGCTTGTGCTAATGCCTGAGAACCCTCTTGGGTGAAGAAATTCTTCATAATATCCAATCTGAACCCCCCCTGGTGCAACTTGAAGCCATTTCCTCTTGTCCTACCACTTGTTACTTGGGAAAAGTGACCAACACCCACCTTAGTACAACTCTTCCTTTCAGGGAGGTTGTAGTAGTACAACATCCTTTCTGTCTCTCCCTTGAGCCTCCTCTTCTCCAGACTAAACCACCCAGTTCCCTCAGCTCCTCCTTGTAACACTTGTGCTCTAGATCCTTCACTAGCTTTGTCACACTTCTTTGGGCACACTCCAGCACCTAAATGTCCTTCTTGTAGTGAAGAGAGAACGTGCATGAATACTCTGTGAGCTGTGCTGGTGCCTGGCACAGCTGTGACAAGAACACTTCATACAGCCCTCTTGAGATAACACTACTTTAGCAGAACAACATGGAGAATAGGCAGTTATTTGCAGTGCCTCGGGTTCAGATTCCTTTGACAATGTCCCATGGTGTGAACTTTGCTGCTCTGGCATGATCTGGGTGTTGATACGAAGGAGTGAGGCGGGTCCAACACCTCCCAGTAGCTGCCAAGCGAGTGTGGGAATGGAGCAGGGACACAGGACCATGGCACTTGGCTGGGCTGGCACTCACATTGGCCAGATCCAGCTCACAGACTGGGTACCTGCAGTGCTAGGTGTTGTCTGAACCTTGTCTGCAGCAGCCACACTGGACAACAGCTCCCACAACCTCTCCAAAGAGAGGAATTTGCAGCAACATGTTTCCTCTTAAAGAAAAAACACAGTGCCCTGATTTCAAAGAAGCTGGCTGGTGAGGAACAACAACAGGGAGAGGGGAAAAACCATCAGGCACCACTTCCTCCTCTCCCTCTCTCTTATGCAGAGTTAAGAAACTTCTATTAACTGCAAGCTTATATTAATTGCAAAGCATGAGAATTTGCACAAATACCCTCCTTGGGCAACCACGGCCAATCCCAGGAAAATATTTGCATCTATGGGATGTGCAAGTTGTGCAATCAGCAAAATATCAAGGCAGGTAAGTCAGGGACGTTTCACTGGGCTCTACAGAGACATGCTCACAGCTCTACAATGCTGACTCAGGCTAAGATAAGTTGCTTTAATTTTCTCTCCCTCGCTCTAGCCCTCACAGGGGAAATCATACCAGCCAAGTGCATAGCCAGGATGAAGCCATGAGATGGTATTTGCAGAGCTGAATCAGAAACCAAAGCAGCCTTTGGTGAAGGACAGGAGGGCATGGGAGTTCCTGGTGATGGGAGAAGTCTTCCACCCTGAAGGTGAAATCTTAAGGAAGTTCTTGGTGCAACAAGGTTAGCTCTGCCCTGGACATGATATGCAACTTTATCCTATTACATGATTTCCCATGCCTGAGGCTCAATATAGCCTTGTCTGCTCAGATTTAGTTACACATGGAGGTTATAATGGAAATTAGGAAGGTCATACAGTTACAAAGCCCTTCTGAAAGAGACTGCTGGATCCTGGTTTCTCCCACCAGCTTTCAAAGAGCTACCTGTGCATGTGCCTGTTCAACCAGAGGAGCAAACAGCCAAGCAATGCTGCTCCATATGTCCCAGAGACCTATGAACTGTCTCCTGTTTACAGGGCAGTGAGTGAACCTTCGGTGCCAAAAATTAACCAGTAAAAACACTGTCTTGCTGGAGCACATCCAACCAGCAGCAGGTTGACTGCAACAAAAAGCCGGTACTGGCACCATAGGGTTCCTGTGATAAGGTTCTGGGATTTGCATGAGAATGACAGAGCACAGCAAGGCACTGCAGGTATCCTTCTGCAAACCAAAACCCTGCAGTAACATCTCTACCTTTCTGACCTGTTTTTGCCACATGGAAAGTATCACAGAACCATTTTGGTTGGAAGAGACCTTGAAGATCAACAAGTTCAACCATTATCCAGCACTGCCAGGTCACCACTAAACCATGTCCCTCAGCACCACATCTCCACATCTTTTAAACCCCTCCAGGAGGGTGAAGAGCCTGGCACTACCGAGCAGGCTGCACCCAGTTGCCAGCACAGGGGCTCCAAGGCTGAGTTCTAGCTCTGCAGACTCTTGCTCTAGACAGGTTTTGTGTTCCCAAAACACCTGCTGCATCATGTTTCTGCCACTAGGCTAATTCTTCCCTAGCAAAAGGCATGATGGAACAAGTGTTCCCAATCAAAGAAGAAAGTCAGCCAGGCAAGAAAGTCTTCCTTGGGCTACCAGGCTTTATTCCTTCAAGTTGGCTCAGCTTTGTTTTTCCAGTTCTTTCAAGAACAGCTCTGGTCTCCTCCAACCTGCTCCCCGCAGACCATGCCAGCACCATCAGAGCAACCATGAAGGTTTGCTCGAGGTTCAGCTCAAGAGGAACTGTCTCCATCACCCCCAAAGCTCCATTACAGAATTTCATAGTGCTCCAGTGTTAGGAAAAAGCTTTTTTTCCCCTAACGGAGAGGAGTTTACCCACAAAGCCTGGAACTCTCAGCTATGCAGCCCTCGCAAAGGCACTGCAGGGTTCCTGCTGCAATCAACTGTTAATCCATAATCTGAAGTCCCCAGGCCCTTGTCTCAGCTCTGAATATAAAGGTCTCTTCCCACTGCACTACAACAGGACTGCTGTTTGGGCACCCACACAAGGTCAGGAGCTCCTGAGAAGTGTCCAAGTAACCCCTGACCTATGCCAGCTGCTGCTTGGCCTCAGTATGAAAGGATGAAAGCAGGCAAAACTGCCCCATTCCTACCTATGCTTTCTGTCTTCACTTAGTTAAAAGGCCCCTTGGCCCTGTCTGCTTGGAGCTCTGTCGTAGAACCTTTGCTAGAAATACCTCTGAGAGGTGTAACTCCATCTTCCAGTTGCTGTCTGGATGATGTCCCTCCAGCTCTTGGAACCAAAATAAAGGGTAACTTCTTGAGCAAAAGAAGAGCCATAGGATTACCAAATGAGACAGCACACAGCTAAGACAAACCACATTCAGCGCTGTCTTGCTCTTTCTGTGCTATCCCAGCCTGCTCAACGTAGCTAGTGAAGGTGGGATTCATCTCACCTACAACACAGACATCTCCATGAGAGCCCATCATCCAGAGCCTCTTTAGCATTGATGAGAGGAGACAGGCACAATCTGTCTGCCCTGTTTCAGAGATCTATCTGCATTAGGATGAGACTGAAGTGCCTGTTTCCTCTGCTGTCTACATAGATGGGCTGAGGATGCAAGATGTCAACATCTGGAGAGGTGAATTGCACGCTGATACTCCCCCATCCTGCATTTGGCTCATAAGCTTTTCAGAGAGGGACTATCTCACACTGCAGCTAGCATGAAAGCACTTCCAGTCCCAAGGCTCAAAGGTAACACTACATTTCAAGCCCATGCCTTAAAGTATTTATCACCAAGAAAACTTCACAATATTTTCCCTGTAACTATATTCCCAGTGGATCCAAACAATTCTGGGGGCTGGCTGAAGAGAAGACAGAGCTGCAGCTCTCAGCCTGCCTCTGTCAGCAGAAGAAAGGGAAACGTCCCAGGCACTAAGTGCTTTGTGCCATGAGGATGGCATTGCCCAGAGAGCCTGCATAGCTCACTTCATGCCTATCAAGAAACAAGCCACGAGGGATGAACACACACCACAGGGCTGGGGCAAGGGCATGGGACAAAAAAGGGCACAGCACCCAGACTGCACAGTTCTGCTAGCAGAGAGACTTGAGATTTACAGACCAACCTTGAAGAGTCTTCCCTGTTTGATGACTTCTGATCTACAATCCTCTGGGGCAGGCAGCAGTGGAGTTTGATGCAGACAAACATAAAGTAATGAGTCTAGGGGCAGGAAGCCAAAGCAAAGAGCACATGTTAAATGGAGCTGTCGTGCTGCTAAGCTGGACAGGGGAGAGGCTGAGTTCTTCCAAGATTTGTGTAGCCATCAGCCCCTCGTGCTACAAGAAGTGAGAACATTAAGCTCAGACAGGGACTGCAGGCAGAGTACAACAGGATGAATGAGGAACAAGTCATCACAAAGGGCTCTCAAATCAAAGAGGGGGAAAAAAAGAGACTGCATGACACTGACCCATAGTAGGACTGAAGTGAAGGGTTCAGAAGAAACCAAGTTCAAATTAGCTCCTGGAAAGGGTGACTTACTGGTGCCAGAGCTTTTCCTCCCACTCCAGGGTACAACTGTTACTTAAGTCTGCAGGCTCCTGCCTCCCATTTTAAACCTTATCTCTTTGTGTCCTAACCCCAACAGGTACTTGCTGCCACTGCCCCCGCAGAGCAAACCATGCTGAGAAGGTGTGACTGGTAGTTGTCCACCTCCATACACGGGCTGCCAGTCCCATCCCAGTTCCACAGCATGAGCTGTTTGGTTATTTTGATCTGTTTTGGTGGTGGTGGGTTGGGTTGGTTTTTTCCTTTTTCTCCTCCCTTGTGATTTATTGTGAAGTTGCTCTAACCTGTGAAGTGAATAAACTCATTCTAGCTGCAGGCTCTGAAATAAAAGATGAACACCTGAACTGACCCAAGAGATGCTGTACTGCCTGCCACCCATGGCCACTACAGTCCACATAGCTCAACCTACTTTAGCAGGACTTGAACAAGTCCTTATAACCCAATGTTGCAATGCAATTGCAGGGCTTGCCAAAAACCACATATGTAGTAGCATGGTTCTGAGGAAGCCCAACCCTCTGCTAGGCACTCAGCTTCCCACCTCTTCAGGAAGAGCACACTTCAGATAATGGACTTCTTGAGGACCCTGAACATGAGCACAGAACTAACTCCATACCTCTTTCTTTTCAAACGGCACATCTTCCTCTCGAACTCAGGCAGGCTTTTATTTGCCTTCTCAAGAGCATCCTGCAATTACCTTGTTTTCTCCTTAAAATGGTAGAGATTGTAGGCCAGCTGTACACAGCTAAGTTTACACCGATGGATTGACATCCCATGTAAAGACCTTGGGCCTTTAGAAGTCCTCAGCCATGGACTAGGAAGTACAGGGACCTGTAAGTTATGTGCTGTAATATCCCCCTGCTTTTCCTCTGCATCCATTTCATCTCTAAAGCTGGCCAGTATCTGAGAGGGTCTTCCCTACCACCTGCCTGGGAGAATCACCATCAAAACCTGCTTTTCTGCCACAGCAAGGACTCAGCAACAACTGCCCTGTTCAGAAGATGTGAACAGGCTACAGCTGCATCAGAGTCCAAGAAGGAAGAAGATGAACCTGAATTCCAGCAATTATACTTCTGCATGGACATCCTCCACTGGTGGCTTGATCTGAGCAGCCTTCCTTTAGCCACCTCCCATCCTGAATGGGTTCATCATCCACTCCACAGTTGCTCTCAATGACCCCAGAGGTGACCTTAATTTCAGCAACAAATTAAACTGCCACAATACATTCCTTTCTACACTTTTTAAAAATATGTGAGTCCTGACTGCCAGAGAATTGTTTTGGAAGGATTAGATTAGATTAGGTGCCTCAGAAACAGCTTTGAGAAAAAGCAAAGGGGTTTTTCACCTCTTGAAGAAATCTACCTCCTGATTTGTTTTGGGGTTTTTTTTCCACTCCCTGGGAAGTTTAATTATCCTCAAAGATTTGGTCAATTATCTGCACATTGGTTTTTAGGTCTACCCACAAAAAGTGCCTCAGTGTGGGTGACCAAAAGGCAGATGGCTCACTGAATCATAGAGTCATTCTGGTTGGAAAAGGCCTTGGAGATCATTGAGTCCAAACATCCACCCAACACCACTAAACTATGTCCCCAAGCACCACATCCACGTTTTCTGAACTCTTGCCAGAGATGGTGATTCTACCACCTCGGCAGCCTGTGCCAATGCCTGATAACCCTTCTTGGGGAAAAAATTCTTCCTAATATCTAATCTGAGGTAGTGCCACAGCAGGAGAGCTGCTGCAGCAGCTAGCTGGGGGCAAAGAACCAAATGCATCATTTGCAGACTCCAATTTCACACATTCAAGCTTACTCTATACACAGATAAAATCACAGAATCATTAAGGTTGGAAGAGACCTCTAAGATCATCAACTCCAACCATCAACCTATCACTACCATGCCACTAAATCATGTTCCTAAGCAGCACATCTATACATGGTTTGGAGCAGGCTGAACAGAGCTGGACGCAAGCCACAGAGCTGCTGGAAGACAGTGTGGAGCATCAGAGCACACACTCAACACTGATTCTGGACTACATCTACATGACAGCAGCCTGTTACCCCAATAAACCACTAATGAATGGAGCTCACCTCTCAGCAAGCCTCAAAACAAGACTCCAACCTGCCTGTGGCACAGGCACTTGCTAAGTGGAGATTTTTCACTGCTCTGCTCTTGTGAGGGGAGACGCTGCTGTGCACTCCTGCTGCCAGCCAGCCATGCTCCAACTCAGCCTGGACCCAGTGGAGAGCTGATGCTCCACCTTGCACAATGTCTCCTTCCACTAATCCCCTCCTGGCTTCTCTCCAGAGCCTTCTCTGGAGAGAACAAGGCAGCCTGGAGCAGAGACCCCACTGTGCATGCCTGCACCCCCCTTTTCACTCCTACTCCCTTGGCTTGTCAGATCTCACTCCCTGCCCAGGAAGAGGATGACATCCTCTTCATTCCACAGGCCACAGCCTCCCTCCTCCTGCCTGCTGCTCTCCAAAGGATGCTAAACAAGCAGAAGACATACGGGCACCAGAGACACTGCAGCAATGTCTCTTTTTTGTATTCGTCAAGTCATTGCTCCCACACACACACACATCTCAACTCAGCTCCACCAGCTCCTCAATTTAACTCACATATGAGCAGTCTGATCTGTAACAGGCTTAGCTATGCACCAGGAAAAATCCACTTACACTTTGGCCCAATAGCATTGTATTATGCAGGTACCTGGGCTGCTGGTGTGCTAGCAGAGTGCCCTTCAGCCAGGGCATCCCACCCTTCCAGCAGGCAGGCTGGATACCCACTCCTGAAGAAGAGGAGAGCTCAATGAGACGAGGCAGCCATCTCAGCCAAAACCAGAAGTAGGGTGGTCGGGACAGTCAGGCTTGTGGTACTTTAACCACACTTTAACCACAAAGTCACCTTCCAGCACAGATCTAAGAGCTCACGTTGCCATCAGATGGGCACCACACGCAGGTCATGCATTAAGGCAGGGAACACAGAAAGGCTATTCCTGCTGAAGGCATTCAGGCCATTTGATGTCACACAGTAAGCTGTAAAACCATATTCCAGCAGTTGATAAAGAAGTTGATACTGAAGTTTTGCTTTTACTGAACTGGTCATTAAACAGCGTTAGTCTTACGTTACAGAGAGACTAAGAAATGGGGGGCAACACATAGAATAAAACAGATCATCTTGAAGCGTTTTCCTCTGGATAACTGTAATTATAAACCAAACACCATCAGCTTCCCTCTCTCCCTGCAGTAAATAATTTAAGTGCAAAAGAATATTCTTCGTGGCCCCATCTTCCCCAATGAATTTTGCTCTGCACCGACGTGCCGCCTGGACCACTCGCTGTCTTATCCAAGCTCCTCCACAGGATGCAGAAGAGTGGTGTAAGCACTCACTTCAGTACAGCAGAGACCTGGCCTCATGGGTATGAGAGGGAATCGGCACGTCCCTCCCAGGACTTCAAGCAGACAGCTATGACATACAGAGCTGAGCTCATCCACTGCAGCGACATCACTGCAAGCAGCAGAGCACTGAGCACTCCCATCACAGCACACTCCTCTGGACTGCCAGGGCACAGCACATTTCCTCCCCTGAAATACAAAGTTTTCTGTTCCTTGCATTCTTGTGGAGAATATCCCCCCCCCCCCCCCCCCCCTCCATCCGGGGGGGGGGGCGGGGGGGGGGGGGGGGGGGGGGGGGAGAAAACAAACAACAAAAATCAATCAAGTCTTCTCCATAACAGCACTTTCATTTTTAATAGACTTTAATCTTTGATTGCTTGACCTAAGCTGCATATTGTGACTGCTCAGTCATGCACAATAACCTGTTCACCTCTTGCTATGTACCCACATCATCATGACACTCCTACAGGCTCCAGAAGTAACAGGTAAGCTGGAAAACCTTCAGAACACTCATCCCTTTAGCCCTGCTGAAAGATACCTCCTGGCTGTAACCTCAGAGGGGAGGAAAGAGGATGCCAGGAGGCTGCACACAGATACAGAACCAGTGAACAACACAAGGTCTGCCACTTGATGCTGGTTGTTTTCTGAGGATACAACATCAATCCACTTTAGAAAAGGCATAAGAGGAGCACAAGCAAAAGCAAGAGGTGGGAAAATCCTCCAGAACTGCTGGAATACCTTTCCAGCAACAGCCAGAAAACCCAGGGAGAGGCAGAGAAGCAAGCACTACCACTGAGCAAACATCTTCATCGTCACACAGAGTTTAGGTTTAGTTTTAAGTTTTTGTGGGTTTAAATACATACCAGATTTAGTTGAGCTGGCTAGGAAGTGTTCCATTAAAATCTCCACCATGAAGGTGGAGAAAAAGAGGAAAATTGGCTGATTTAGACTTGAAATCAGAGAAAGACGCAGAAGAATGAAAGCAAAACTGACACAAAAGAGATAAAATACAATACAGGGAAAGGAAAAACATTAAATGAAAGAGATACTGAGTTCAGGAAAAGATAAACCATGAAGAAGTGGAAAGAAAACTGGAAGAGAAAGCTAGGAGGCAAGAGAAACATGCCATGGCAGAGCAGTCAAAAAGCAGTTGGCAAACAGATCATTTGTTTAATCTCATCTGTATTTGTCAAATAATTTATTTGATTAATACTCTCTTGTGGTCTTCAACCAGCTAGAGAGCTGATCAAATACCATTTCATAAATACGTTATTAGATTAATACAGGTAAAATTCAAATATGCTCAACATTTTTATCTGCTGCTTAATAAGCTCTGGTTGTGAGTTTACACTTGGAAAATGTTGAAAGAGAAAGCTGATAACAAATTACAATTAGATAAAGAGTGCTCAAAGCACAGTCACTTTGCTTTTCCTCAACTGACAAGAGGTGCAGCAGCATAACACATCTTGAAAGACAGGAGAGGAGGCATTCTACCTCTTCATCACCCTCCTACAAGGAAGCCCTCTCTACAGGCAAGGCTTTTTGCCTTGGGTTTTATTTTGTTGACTATTATTTCCTTCATATTCAACTTTTTTACTCCATTAAGTTTTTGTTTTGTACCCCAAGAAAACGTGGTGAGCTCCAAGGGCAGCCTAGCAGGAGGGTAGGTTTGGGGTGCACCAGCAGCAGGAGGGGCAGTGGTGGGAGCCATGTCCAGCCTGAAGCAAATGTTTACATTTTTGAGCTAAGCTTTGCTCCTCTTCAAGAGAGGAGAAGTCAGGTGAAAGATGGCCACATGGACAAGGATGCCTCAGGACCTCTACTCTACAGGGAAAAGCTTCCCAAGTACCTTTTCCAAACCTCCCTAGGTAAAAAATAGGTCAATCAGCAATTTTCCAGTCTGTTTTTCCCTCTCTGGCCCAACCTAATAGCAAGGGAGTCCCTTAAGAGTCCTCAGACCACATGGTGAAGGCCCCCAAGGCAGACCATCTCCTCACACACAGTGACAGGTCTGCCAGGGAGCCCTGTGAACCCATCACTGTCTAGGCTGACATCACAGAAACCCAAAATTACTCCCACTGCTGCTCTACCTTCACCACTCATGGCAGCCAAGAACCAATCTCACCAGAGGAGAGAATCCCACTAAGGATAACCTCTTGCGGCCAGAGAAGCATCCCTCAGGTCCTAAGTCCTGTTTAAATATTACAGTAATATCCCACACTGACATAATTATTGCTAATTACAAGATCATTTTGAAGTAAACATACCACACATACATCTCTTTTAAGTTAGAAGAAATAAGAGGTTCAGCAGGACAAAAAAAAGAGACATGCTGACAGCTCCCACCCCAACACAGACCTCTCTGCCACAATAACACCCATCAGCCTCCAGACCCACCCAGGAGACCAAGCAGGGAAATCGATCAGCATCAGCCCCCCCTGTGCTGAAATGAAGCAGTTGGCATGTTATTAATCATACAGGGAAAACACTGGACAAGGAGGAGGAAAGGACCAGACACACTGAGTGGGGACACACAAGGATTCAAAGTCATGGCTGTGTTACAAACACTTGGGAAAATGACCAGCTGCAGAATCAAGATACTCCAGAGCTCTGCAAGGATCAGCATATCAGCAGCTCTGAGCAGGAGAAACCAATGTCCACCAACATCCACCGTACAACCTTCTAGCAATTCTTGAGTTGGATGTGCACAAAGCCTCATGTGCTTTTCTCCTTTCAAAACCAGCTCCTGCTCCAACCCACCCATGCCAGCCAGACTGGGCTACATCACAACGAGGCCTCACCAGGAGTTTGTACCCTTCTGCATCTCAAAGGCCTACCCAGGAGCAACTCTGCACAGCACAGGCTGAAGTGACATAGGTCACTGAAACTGTGACTCAGGTCAAGACATTGACTTGGGGAGCTTGACTTTGGTCAAGCCATTGCTGCTGCCCCATCCTCCTCCTTCCAGCCGTCCTCAGCATTTCTCCAGTCACTCTAGAGTTTGCCAGTCCTCTCTGATTTCTCAGTGGCCCTTTCCTCTCCGGGCACCCTCCACTGCCCAAGGCAATTAAAACACATCTCCAGTCAGCACCCATATGGGTCAAGCAAGCCACCAGATGCACCTGCTCCCACTCGGGGTGAAGGGGTTGCACCCCAGACCCCAAAATGACCTTGCAGGGTAGGCAGGCTTGAGTAGCCTCCACACATTGCAGAGCTTCAGCGACCAGAGTCCCTGGGAGGAAGGGAGGTGCCACAAGCTGCGCAGAGCCACATGCAGCAGGAATGAGAGGACCTCGGGAGAAGAGGGGGACCTTGCAGGAATGGGGAGACCTCACTCACAAACAGGTACCTGTGCCTCCATGCCTCGCCCTGGCCTGCCAGTGCCTGGCACTGCTGTGAGGCTGCTCTCCCCTGGGGGGTACCACTGTGATGCGGGGTAGCCACAGCCTGCCAGACATCCGCTTTGGCAAAGGGTGGGGGGTCCGGTGCTCCCCCTTGGGAGCATCAAAGGGGCAGTGTGGAGAATGCAAGGGGATGAGGGAAGGTGGGTCTAAGGGGCTGTAAACTGGGAGTGCAAGAGGAGGGAGAGGGAGTGGAGAGGGATGCAGCTTGGGGACACGATGGGGAGCAGAAGGGGAAGGGAGGGAAGAAAAGGGGGCTGCAGCTTGGGATGGATGGGGAGAAGGGCTGGAAGAGCACGAAGGGGTTGGAGGAGGGCAAGGGATGGAGGAAGGCAGCGCCCAGGCAGCAGAGTCATGGCGCGGGCAGGCGAGCAGGTGGGTCCGCGCCACCACCCCCCACTACCCCCGGGCCCCGCCACCGCCCACCCGGGATCCCTCCCTCCCGGCTCCCCCGGGACACGGCGTGGGCAACCTCGGCACAGAGGGGCACAAACTTCCCAGAGGTGGGTGAGGAGGGGGGTGCAGCTACCCCGTTAACAGGTGGCGGCACCGCTGCCGGCCCATCCCCGCCCAGCCGCTGGGTGCTGCCCCCCCAC
>VWZO01020931.1:444820-470310 GCA_013396975.1 Bucco capensis
GCGGCAGCCCGCCCGCCGCCCCTGATTGGCGGCCCTCGCCGCCACCGCCCTCCGGGTGGGCCGCCATGCCTGTCAATCAAGCGCCACCGCCCGCCCGCCGTGGCCTGGCCGTGGGGCGGTCCCTGGGGCGGTGGCGGCTGTGAGGGGGGAGGGCGCTGGCCTCGCCCCGGAGGGTCATCTCTCCCCACCCCCCGCGTCTATTTCCCCGGGAGCTGCAGGCTCTCACCGTCGTTGTCGTTCTGTTCCCTCCCGCCGCTTTCGAGAGGGGTCTCCGCTTCCCACCCTACGACGGCCCCACCTCGGGAGCTCCCTGCAGCCGTGGTGACGGGAAGGCCTGGTGGACGCCGCCCGCCCACTCGCCCGTCGCTGCGGCCGAGGGGAATTCTCCCCGCGGGGGGCCGGGAGGTGCGGCGGCTCGTCCCGGTAGCTACCTCCTGGTAGCGGGCGGGCGGCGGAAGCTCAGCTCGGCAGAGATCACCTCAGTCCCTTTCCCGGTTTTCCCGCGGCCTGCGGGCCGCCGCTCGGCTGCCTGCGCCCGCCGCCAAAAAGGGCTGCTGCCGTCCATGGGGCACAGCCCTGCAGGTACCGCGGCAGGGAGGGCCCTGGCCCTGCCCTCGCCCAGCAGGCCGAACATCAGGCACTGCCTTGGGCTGAGCTGCCTCTCTCGGCTGCCCACGGAGGGCGGCAAACAGCTACCGAGACTTGGTGTTTATTAGCAGTCACGGCCCCTAGCTGATAACCCGCAGGCTGAACCTAGCTCGCTGGATGCTTTTTTCCTGGCCACTGGAAATACCAAGGAAAGGACATGAGTCCAAATTATTCAGGAGCAATTTAGGCCACAAAAGGCAAGACACCTGATTTGGCTGTGTATGAGACAGCTGGGGTCCAATTAAGCTTAGCAGAAGAGATATACACCCTATGGACAGAGTTACTCCAATTACAGGCAAAGATCTGAGTGTGTTGAGAGGCTCTGTCTGATCCTGTTTGGGTCCCACAAGGAGCACTGTGAAATCAGAGGCAGAAAACCTTGATGGACTCAAGTTTCATTCTGTGAATTCAGGTCTGTCAAGGCAGCACTTCCCATGCTGTCACAGTATGCCTGTTACCAGACATTTTCTGCCATTAGGCACAGTGATTCCTCTCTTACTTTGGATAGTGGGTTGTACAGTCACCTTGTTAGCCAGGAGCATGCAGAAGTGTTCAAGCTTTGATGCAGAATATGACACCAAGTCAAGCCTGCATTCCTGGCACTGGAAAAGCACTATTTACTCTGTTCCAAGCACTCTGCCACAATTTGTTTTTTTCATTAGAAAAGTATCTAGTTATCTGAAAATGGATCTAGAAACTGCTGTTCTAGATACTACACTTGACACAAAAAGAAAGCTCATGCCCTGCAGAGCTTGTAGGGAGAACAGATTAAGTGAGTTCTAAGGGTACCCTTTGAGACAGCTGTGCAGGTTTCTTCAGGTCTCACAGGCACATTGCACCAGCACAGACAAACTTGCCAGAGCACTTCCCAAAAGCCAGCATGCAACCAGACAGGTCCAAACAAAAAGACTGAAACTTTAACCTACCTTGAAACTCTTTGCTTGCTCCTAACAAGCCCTCCTGATCCTGAAGGACCTCTCTGCTCTCTGCAGAAGGAAGGACCTCAGCTCGCAGAAGTACAGCATCTCTCCTGAGCCAGCCAAGGCAGGAGCAACAGCAGCAGCACACACACAGCAGGCTGCTGGCTTTCTCCGCAGGCGGACACACGTACGCGCGGCACACCGCCTCACTGCCCTACCTGTCTCGTCTTGTTGTAGCCGTTCCTGGCGAGCGGGCAGGCTACTGGAGCATGCAGAAATACTGCCTTTTGAAGCACCCTGAAAGCAGGCTCACATTTTCCAGTACCTAATTGGCCCAGAAGAACTTACCAGGGGAGCGAGAACCAAATAGGTGGTGTAATAGACACAGCTATGGATGAACCTCAGTTTCATGCTTCTTGGGCTTCTCAGTGACCTTTAAGAACCAAGAAACACCAGAAGATGAGACCGAAACTGCCTCTTTCTTGCTCATTCTTCAGTGCCAGATCACATCAGGATATAAGATACCTGAGGACTACTTGTTGTTTGCAGACTGCTGGAAGACAGAGGCGTAATCACCTATTGGTGAGTCATAACCACACAATCACACAGAGGTGATAAAACAAACTTGTGAGGACACAGAGAGTGCTACAGCTTAGAGATGTCTTCTACCCCTTTCTATTTATGGATTTTAGAAAAGCAAAGTATTAGAAAAAGAGCCTCAGTTGTTGCAAAGTAGCATAGCTCCATTGCTTTTTTGCAAAGCTGGGCAGATTTACTCTTGCTGAGGCTCTAGCCTGTTCCATCTGTAAAAAGTCCTTCTGCCTGAACAGATTCTTCCTTCCTTTCACTAAAGTTGAATTTAATTCTGTGAAAATGTCTGGCCTTTCTGAGGCTGTGGAAGACAGAAGCCTCTTTTTTACACATGGGATGTGCAGTGCAACAGCAGCTCAAATGCCACCGCAAGAAGGCCTTTTAGTCTACTAACTACTCTGCTAACTCATGCCCTAGTGTCTCCTGCTGGACTGAAAACAACTCCTCCAGCTACCCACCAGGCATCAGTGCAGCTCCTGTGCTCTATAGCAAACCTCAAGGCAAGTGAAGAGAAATGTAAAGCTCTCTAGAAATCCTGCAGTGCTACTAACTACTGCAAGCCTTGCTTGACAGGGAGGAAGGCTACTAAAATTCTGGACCCACTGGCATGTGGAGCAATAAAAAAGAAATTGAGAGAATCTCAGCAGATCCTTACTGCCACAGAAATACTGCCAAAACAAAATCTGCAGTGGGGTTGAAAAGCTGTTCTGTCATTCCCATGCCTTCAGTTTTTCCTGGTCATCTTCACCAAACTGTAGAGGTAGCTTGCTGGTGGGAGGCCATAACTCATGGACATCCTTAGCTCATCATGACTTTTTGTAACAGTACTCTAAATTCATTCTGGCAAGGTATATCACTGACTTTTGAAGGTGCTGTCACCCAAAAAAAATAACTCTATTCTCTCTTTAACCTCTGCAAGAGGGGAGTCATAGACAAGGCATGAGCTTAGCTCTCTGTGTGACATACAAACTTACCCCAGGAGCTTAGCTAGCAACCGAACGTGCTCATCAGCTATAGTTCAAGGCTATCCCTGACATTTTTGGAACATAAATCTTTTCTAACCTTATTTCTAGTAGAAACACACAGGCAAATGGCCAAGTTGAGTTATTCTTCCTTTTCTCCCTAAAAAACCCAAAAAGAAGATGAAAAATTCTTCTTGTGATTGTCAAAAGCAGCAGCAAAGTAATAGTAAATTTTAGCTTCACAAGGATACCTGCTTGAGTGGCTCCAGATACACAACATAAGGTTTTGATATGCTGAAGGGTGGTATATCAATTCTCAGCAGACACAGAGGGTAGGTTAGTGATGTCAGTTGCTTTTGTTGTTCTGAAGCTCCTGTTGCTTCACCATGTCTACATCTTCACCTTTCAATTACGTGGATTGCTTCCTGGTTCTTTCCATGGCTTTTGAGCTCTCCCTGCACTCAGCTAGTCCATTTTCCTGGATGCACTCTCCTTCGGTGTAACTGAAACTCTCCTGAATTGTTTGGAAGGAAGATTAGATCACTGTGCTCTTCTTAACATTGTCTCTGAGAGCATACTGAGAAAAGCAGAGATCCCTGTGAGTTTTGCTTCCCCACTGCATCAGATTCTTCATGATTTTTTAATTTATTCCTCCTGCAGATACACCAGGCTCAGGAAACCTGCAAGTGCTCTTCCCATACAAAGATGTTTTCCTTGCTCCTGTCTCCCTGAGCTTAGAGGGTGAGTAGTGTCATGGCAGGAAGCAAACCGAGATGCAATCGACTTCTAAAATTCAGAGTTTTCTAGAGAACACAGATTGTTTCCTTTTAGCATCTGACAGTGTAACACAAGTAACTTGCCATGGCAACCAGCTTATGAAAGAGAAAAAAATTATCATCATGAGGTGCTTTGTTGCTATAGCAAGGAATGAAGCTGAGACCTTCTCTGTGTTGTTCACTGGTGGGCCATGCAGCATCTAGGTAGCAGAAGCTGTCAGGAGAAGTTCATGTTGGATTCCATGCAGCTCAGCAGCCTCGTGGGCCTATCTGATACTGGGATCAAAACTGAAGTGCACTCAGAAGGAAAGAAGGAAGTGTTCAGAAGAATTGAAACAAGGCTGGATTCTCAGAAGCACAAGGCCAAATCCATTTCCATGTAAGCTGATGCAACTCTGCAGATGCCAGTAAGGGATGAACCAATTGCTTTTGAAATTAATTTGGCTTCCATTTTCCAGCAGTCTCCCTCTCTCCTTTCCCTCCTCCTTTCTGGTTTGTTGTGGGTTTAGGTGGGGTTTTTTTTGTGGTAGTAGTGTTTTCTTGTTTTGTTATTTTTGTTGCTGGTGGTGGTTTGGTTTTTTTTTAAAGTGGAATAAATCTCTGCAGATCTGGGGGTATTTTGGAGTTACCTGGGACAGAGGATGGAACAGACTCACAGACTGTGTCTGTCTTCAAACCCATTCTCTTCACAGGGCTGCTTCTGGGAAGGGCAGGCTCATTGCTGCACAGCTTACTTGTGTTTGTGAGAGGATTTAGAAATGGCAAAGGGAGTTGGCTAAAGGCAGAGAGGGGAAACCTTCACCACTGTGGGAGGAAATTAAAACAGTGTTTTATTAGCTCAGAGGAGGACAGTTTTGAGGACTGTTATACGCACAGAAGCCAGTGGAACTACCCTGTGCTTAGAACAGGATCATTTGTAAACCTGGAGTGAGTCTAGGGTATACACCAAATATTTTCTTTAGTCCTGGTCTGGAAAGGATGCCTTCTGTGGGATAGTCTGGAAAAGAGAAGGAAAAACTGAAAGTTTCTTCATCCCTAGACTACTGATATGAAGTACACAATGATGTCTGTTTTAAAACCACTCTCTCCCAGTTACAGATCAGGCTGTTGATGTAGTAGTACCAGGCTTGAGAAACAGTGGCCAGCCTTCTGAGCTGCCTGGGGGCTTAGCTGAATTTACAGGTAAAATTATTGTGACTCATGGACAATCCTCTTCTAGCTTCCTGGTGAGGCTGTAGGGAAAATATAGCTAGATCAGAAACCCCAACAGTAGCATGAGGTGAGCCTTTGAGAGAAGCTCTTCATGTATCAGATAAATCTATGTGGAGAAGCAAGGCTGGAGTTTACTCCTGACAATGAATTGTTATACTGTGAGTGACTGACTGTAAAAAGACTATGGGGAAAATCTGAGTCTTCTGCAGCACAAAGAAACCATGAGATAAATGAAAGTCATCTCAAAGAAACCAGGCTAGAACTACTCAATACTGTAATTTAACACAGTCTCCTAGAGACTGGGAAAACTCTATGGGCTAATCCTCATTGCAGATCACACCAGCAGAGACACAGCCACAAGAGACACCACAGCTGTGAAATTCTGCAAGCATGTACCATCACCCCAAGGGACTCTCAGAGATACCTAAGACTTGGAAGCAGAAATCCAACTGAGAGACCACACAAAATAAGACTGCTCAGTCCTGGCTTCAAATGGTTTTTAAGATGGACACTGAATTCAACTAGAGAGAGCTCCTGCAGTAATTAATTAACAAATCAAACCCTTGAATTAATTAACCCTCAAAGAATCAAGAAAAAAAAGTCTTCCTCTGTGTCATCTCCAAAGCATCACATTGCTTCAGATGACCCAAGCAGTGAGTGGGACCACTTTGTTTTTAATCCCCAAGATAATGGCATTAAGATTTAAATTCTACTAAATAGAGTGCTCAGGCCTCTTTGAACCAAACCATTTGAAACACTGCAGAAGATTCTGGGTAAGCAGAGAAAAATCATCAGTCCTGGAGGGTTACCTGATCCAGGACAGGATCTTTCTCATGATGGATTTCCTCTTGGAAATAAGCAAGGAAACCAAGGTAGCACCTTGGCAGGTGGCTGCCCCAAGTCCCACCAGAGCTAGAGAGAGGAAAGATTCTTGTTGACTGAAATGAATTCTGCTAGCAGTTGGATTTGATCAGTTATGTACTGAAAATAGAAACTTACAGAGATGAGATGCTCTTGAATCGCAGAAGGGAAAGGCTTTGTACTCAGAGCTTGAAAGTGGAAAGAGGTCTGTGTTCCACAGCTTAAAAATACAGACAACTGCTGATTCCTTTTTTCTATTAAAACAACTCCAACCCAAGCAACAACACAAAAGAGATGTAATCCAAAGACAGGTCATTTCCACAGTCAGCCTCCTTGAAGAGACACCAGGAGTGAGCATCCTATCTCCCTGTACATGACATGCAGCAGTTGGTCACACCAAGCCCTCACCTGAGTAGATGATGGGCTGTCTGGACTTCAGATTTTGCTGAAGAGGGAGAGATGAGGGATAGGGTAGGTCTCTAAGACTGTGGTTACAGGCAGTGTCACTTCCCACAGCTGCCTGCTAGTTTCGGGCTGATCTGAAGCACACTGCCCTCCATAGAACCTGTCTGCTTTGGTCCGGTGGCTCTTTCCTTAACTCTCCAACAAAGACTCTTTTTGACTGTTGGTGCTTTCCCTGGGAGTTTGAGCTGATTGTGTGGTGACTCTAGAGCCTGAGGTACTTAGAAATGGCACTGATTCCTTCATGCAATGTGTCATCCCCCCCACCAAAGAGTGAGAAGGATTGGTAAGGTCTTATCTTTCCTTCCACTCTGTGAGCCTACCAGTGCAGATCAGTGAGGGTCAGGCAGGGTAGGAGGTCTGGTAGTGCAGAAATCTGCCAGTTGGGAGCCATGCTGCTTTTCCTGGCAGTGGTTTGCTGGCACGTGTACAGGAGTTTTTGTTAGCTGTCAGCTCTCATTGAACGTCAATCATTCCTTTGGAGCAAGATCCTCAGATCACTGCACTGTGAGAGAGGGTTTTGCCTTTGTCTTCATACAGCAGTAACTCAGGTCTTTGGAAGCTGGAAGCCTTGTTTTTGGTTAACAAGCCCTCATGAATTTAGGCCCCACATGATTTTCATTTTCAAACTCAGTAGAAAAGTTTGAACACTTTGCAACTTGCACCCTACCAGTTTCTTTATGGGGTAGCCTGGATCACTCACCATGTTCTGGGTCAGCCAGATGAGTTGCTAAGGGATGTCTTGTGCTCTGTGTCATTTCTGCATTCACTGTTGTGCAACAGATTTATCTGCTCAAGGCCTCTCTGTATCAGGTGAGTTTGTAGTGAAATCTCAGACCATCCCACGTGTTCTCCTGGAGGAGACACTAAGATTATTATTATTCTTTTTAAAACAATCTTCTTAGTTCTTTGTCAGCTAATGCTGATTTTCATCCCCTCAGCGTCGAGGAACAATTGCTAACTACATCTGTTTCTAGCAGTAATTTCAAAGCAGTGTTGCACAGCATGATTCTGTCATGCACACATGGTAGAACTAGATAGAATTAAAGACATTTGTGTTTAGCCTGTTAAACTACTGGTTTCTTTTCCTTTGATTGCTTTACAGTGTGCTGGCTATACATTGTCTCTGTTCTTGCCACGCACCCCTCCTTCTCATCATCAGACTCAAGCTGCTGAGCCTTCTCTTCTGTCAAGACCTTCACTAAATACCACTTTTTCTTCTTGTGTAAGGAGCTGCCCCGAGCCTTGATTCTCACCTTTGTGAGCAAGTAAAGGTGATGCAAAGTAGTACTCACCTAAAACATAGCTACCCTGAGGACTGGATAGGAGGATGGAGTCTAGCATTTCCTCCATCTCTCTGCTTCCTGGTGTTTTTGAGTCTCCAATGGATGGTCTACTCTACCCAAATTTAGTAAAGCTTGCTTATCTGATCCCTTTCCATTATGGACAGCTGTTTACCTCTGTGACTGCCTCTTCCTGATGCTTTTGTGGAGCATTTCCAGCTCATCCTTCATCCCTTTCCATGATTACCTAAAATCTGCACTGCTGCAGTAACAAAGTCCATTGGTGACCTCAGCCTTCGTGTATTTATAGCACAGGTAGCCTCTCCTGCAGTGCAGCCTCTTGCCATCAGAGCTAGAGATCCTGAGTTATGCAGCTCCCTGTGAGCTTACAGTGGTAGCAATATTCCCACACTGAGTGAGATTCAGGCAGCTATTGGAAGATCTCCTTAACAGTTAGGCTATGCTCTTGTGTCACTATCCTGCCTAGGCTGTCCTTAGAGACCCCTAGTAATGGGGAGGGCATAGTCCTCCTGTGCAAATGCCTTCAAGAGCAGCACAAGGCTAGAAATCATCCCTTCATGCCACCTTATGCCACCTCTCGGTGGCATAGCTGATCTCTCCAGATGACTTCTACACCTATTCCACCTAGATTCTCTTTTTGCTGGCAGCTCCCACCTTCCTTATGAAAGATCTTTCCCATACTGAAGCTGTGAAGTGGACCAGCAGTGGCACTTCTTGTCTGAAGTTCAGTCATTCCTTCTCTTCTCTGCTTCTCCTTTGGGGAAGGTGGAAGGCAGAAAAGGACCTGCAGTCACCTGCATCTTGCAGGACTTTAGCAAGCCCATTGCATATTTCTAGGTAGCTTTTCAGGTAGGTGTTCATGAGCTCAGCAGTGATAAATGTGTCAGATACTGTCTGATGGCTTTCAGGGGGCCAATGCTAAACATAGCTGAAGTCAGACCTTCTGCAAGATTCCCAGGCTGAGATACCCAAATCCAGTTTTTTCAGATTTCTTCTCTGGCCTCAGACTCTTGACTTTACCTTTTCCACTTGCAGTCAGTGAACTTCAGCTGGGGTAATACTGAGGCTAATGCACTGAAACACCAACCAGAAATGTTCCATGAATCCAAGTGATTGATGGAATTTCAGCCATTGACTATGAAAACATAAGTAAGCTAATGCTAATCTACAGATGTTGTATTAACACTGAGTGATTTCCCAGTCCTCATTAGCAATATGCTTTGATGAGCCTGGAAGGTGTTAGCTATAGTCTCCCTTCAGTAAGCTGTTTAATCATCAGAGCTTACTGGCAGTGGGATTTGAGAGACTTACACGATCACAAAATGCATTAAGAGTAATACAATACCCTCCCCACACAGGGGAGGGGAGGGGATGGGTTTGGAGCTGCTCACTTCCCCCATTTCAGCGGCACTGGTGTGCTCCAGTGACAACTAAGCAAGAAGCTGCTACCTCCTTAGTCAAGATCTTGTTTTTGGGAGCACACTTACATCAGCTCTTCTGCAGTGATCAGCACATGCCAGTGAACTTGTTATAGCATGTTCAGCAGCACGTTCTCACTGGCCTACTGAGGTCTGATCCAAAACTTGCTGCAGATCCAGGGAAGATTCATGGGCTTTGGACTACTCCGTGGAGGCAAAAAATACAACAGGGATAGATACAGGGGTGAGAGGACTCCACATTACCACCACATTTCACTCTGAAGAGATGGCAGAAGAGGTTCCGCAGCCAAACCCTGTGTGTTTCAGAACAGTAAAATCAACATGAATCCTACTTAATAACTAATTCAAAAGCACTTTTGGCTTGTGAATCATTTGCATCCCAGCCTTTCTGAGGATCTTTGGGCA
This sequence comes from Bucco capensis, assembly GCA_013396975.1. NCBI lineage: Eukaryota > Metazoa > Chordata > Aves > Piciformes > Bucconidae > Bucco > Bucco capensis. Next base: position 454,401 of record VWZO01020931.1, read on the forward strand.
ATGAGATGAGAACAGGGCAGCTTCTGTGGTCACTGCTACCTGCTCATGGGACTGCTAGCCTGCTCTGGCCCTAATTTCCAGCTGCAATTTTAAAATGCTCTCTGCCACCAAGCAGTTCTCATCTAGAGATCTCAGACATGAAGTAATCCTCCTAGCTTTTCTAGCAAAAAAGCCAACTACCATTAAACCTGTTTTACAGGTGGGTAGGCTGAGCTCCAGTCTGCCTCAGATCACAGAGCATTATTCAGGGCCAAACTGTCTGGGCTGACACGTTCCTGCAGCAGGGATGACTGCCTGGGAGGAACATTAACCTCCTTCCCTAAAGAGTGCCCAGGCAGAGGGGAGGGTTGGCCTCACAGACTCTGTTTATCTACATGCTTTTCACATGGCCACCAAGCAAACAAACCTCCCTGGCTGCCATGGCTCCAATCCAGCTGTCGCTTGGACGAAGATGCAAGCGCAGGGTAAAGTGAAACGCCGTGCTCAGCCCTTTGTGCTGAGCCATCCAGCAGGTAGGAATGTAAAACTGCCTGACTGCTTCTGCCTGAGTCACCTCCTCCAGCATTTGTTATTGCCTAGTGCCTTAGCGTGCTGCCTGCTGGATAATAAATGACTTCATTGGCTGCAGCAGTGAGGACACGATTAAAAATTAACCCTGGCAAATGGTCCTGCATATATTTTTTTCAGGGGGAAGAGGAGAGGAGTGCTGTTGAAATCTGATTTGCAGAAGAGGCAAGTGGTGAGTTGTTATTAACAGGGAGGGTTCAGGCTTCAGTTTAATCACTGCAGTTGTTGGCAGTCGATGGTCAAAATTCAGGGGGCTTTAAGGCACTTGGTAAAGTTAAAAGCAGTGCAAATAGGGAAGAGTCAACAGGCATATTTGCAGGGGAGGTCAAAGAATGTGGTAAATGTGGATTACTGTGCTGATGTGTGTTTTATGACCTTTTTGCAGAAATAAATGAGTTTATCAGATGGATGTCATTACCACCACAATATTTTGGTTCATGCATTGCACGCTTTTCTCACAGGATCACACTTGCAACCATACCTTATCTATAGCACCATGCAGAGTATATTTACAGAAGTGAAGGGTTTGCGTTAGCTATCCAAGGCAACGGATCAGCTAACAGACAGATCCCTCATTTTCTTGGCTTCTCTTGCCTCCAGCACCCACACAGAATCCATCAAATTGTCTCAAGTCAAACCCTTGCAGGCTGCACTTGAAGCTCAGGCAAGGAGCCAGGCAGGCTTAGAGAGCAGAGACCTTTCCATCCGCACGCACTTCCCACCGTCTGCATGCCGCAGTCCAGGCCAGGGAAGCTCAGCTCCAGGCTCAACAAAAAAGTCTTCCCTACTCCCTTTGCATCACTCCAAGAAAGGGATTTGATCTGAAGGCTGCTGACGCTAATGGGAATGACTCCATTGTTGACACAGAGATTGCACCTTGTTCTGAGATGTCATTCAGCTGGCTGTGGTCCAGTAGCAAGCAGCACACCTCAGCCCCAGCCCAAGGCTCCTCAGGGCTGCCCCAGACCCTTGAGCAGCTCCATCCAGAGATGATTGATACCCATAGATAATCTAGATGGTCGCATAAGCTGTAATGGCAGGTGCAGGGACTCTGCCAGCTGATCTACCCTCTGGCTGGCATAGGTTTTTTTCCAGAAGCAATTGTAGCTGTGGATTCCACAAGCTGTACTGTGATATGACAATACCTATCAAAGGGCCAAGCGTGTTTGTACTGTGTCACCTGTCCATCTCCACAGGCAGGGGTATTGTAAAATGTCAGATATTGTGCTGCAGCAAGGAAGATGATATAAAGTTCCTGCATAAACAGCGCTAAGGGATTTGCTTGTTGAAAGGCACTCAGATGTTGCTATGTCCACACTGGAGATGTTTCCTACTCTAAGATCTTTCCTTACCTGTGACATTTCAGGGACCATGGTTCAGATATTCCTCAGATTAATTCCTGCTTTTTATTTGTTTTCTCTGCTTTATCTCTCCATCCAGACAGAGCTTTATCATTAGCCCTAGTCCCTGCCTATCTGGATCAGCTATGCAAGTCCCCAGGCACCAAACCCCTTCTGCTCCCTGGTCCTGCCCACGGCACTGAGCAGGAGTGCCCCTCCAGAGCCAGCAGCTCTGCTTCCCATCTACCTGGGGCTTGGCCACGTGCTATGCAGGAAGGCTTCCAGGCTTAGTAGCAGGGCAGGGTGGTCCCAGGGACCTCTGTTGCTCAGCAGCCAAGATGTTTGCCTAACATCTTGGTTACAAAGTGGGCATATCAGAGAGATCTGCTTGCAAATACTAGGAGACTCCTGAGCATACTTCCTAGATAGCTGCTGTGTGAATGATGAGGGAGCAATCCAAGCATGTGATCACAGACAGGATGGTGTGTGGTGTGGTCCAGGATCTGCCTTTGTTGGGATGTTGACTCTGTGACAAGTAGGGTTTTTTTCACTCCTGTACTCACTGCATGGAGTAGGAACAGTTTCACTGAACTCTTGCTACAGCCAGGCATGCTGCTGGAACAAGGATTTTATTTTAATGATCACTGACCTGGAGTCACCACAAGGGTGGTCAGTCAGCACAACAGCATTTTATACATGTGGTCTTTGTAGAGGTGGTGGTTTTGGAAAGCCAAGGAGCTTCAAGTCAGTTTGACACCTCTTTGTAGGCTAGATGGTGGATGTGACCAGGAATCACTCCCTTTAACTTCACTAGGTTTGGGATCACACCCATACTTTGGGTATTTAGGTATTTATTACACCCCCTCACCTCCCCACCCCACACCCTTTGTATTTCATTCTCCAGGTTGTCAAGGGCTGGACGTTTTGTGAGGCAAGTTCCTCAAAGGAGAAAGAAGCCTCTTGTGCAAACAGCTGTAGGCATGCATCCAGCTGCTGAGATCTCCAGAAAAGCCAGTTGTGACCTGCACCTGGAGAATCTGCCTTCCACAAACCAGGGGCTAGCCAGCAAACACCGACTGCACAGGTGAAGGCTGCATACTTGTGTTTCCACTGACTTTTAAGGAGAATGAGAAGGAAAACTATTTTTAATGCTAGTTTAGCTTGTACCCTGATCTGCTACTACAGGGAGTAATTAACTGCTAACTTAGAACTAATTAACTGCTAACTTAGAACTTGGCCAGCTGCCAGTGTTGGGTAGCCCAGATTCCTGTGGATGGTCTATTAATGAGATAGCACATCCACAGCATGGCACAGACAGTGACCAGGGTAGGGCAGCACAGGCTTGTGTGCCTTCCAGGAAAGTCAGGCTCCTCAGTGGTGATGTGTTGGGAGTTGTTGGGGGGACACACAGTTAACCACACTGCTTGGTGGTATTTTAGACATATCTATCAACACTGGCCTCCACTACAAAACAGCAGGAGCCAAACACTGCACAGTGTCAGTGTTAATGCTCATGCAATGCAAGAACTTCTGCTCATTTCAGCAATAATTCTGAACAAATCAAGTCTCCACATCCCATCATGTTAGAAAAGGCCAAGTGCAAATCCAGCACTGGTTTTGCTTCTTTTATGTTTTCCAAAGGTTCAGCTCCAAATTGCAACAGAGACTGTCAAAGGTCCATCTCCATTGTTAACCATGAGCCAGCAATGTGCTCTTGTAGCCAGGAAGGTCAATGGTCTCCTGAGGTGCATTAAGATGAGTGTGAGCAGCAGGTCAGGGGAGGTTCTCCTCCCTCTCTACTCTGCTTTAGTGAGGCCACATCTGGAGTGCTGTGTCCGGTTCCGGGCTCCCTAGTTCAAGAGAGACAAGGAACTACTGGAGAGAGTCCAGCAGAGGATGCCAAGATGCTGAGGGGACTGGAGCATCTCTAGGAGGAGGAAAGGCTGAGAGCCCTGGGGCTGCTTAGCCTGGAGAAGAGCAGAGCCAGAGGGGATCTGCTCAATGCTGAGCAAGAGCTAAAGGGTGGGGGCAAGAGGATGGGACCAGACTCTTTTCAGTGGTGCCCCATGACTGGCCAAGGGGCAACAGGCACAAACTGGAACCCAGGAGGTTCTATCCGAACAGCAGGAAAAAGTTCCTTGTTGTGAGGGTGCCAGAGCCCTGTCCCAGGCTTCCCAGAGAGGCTGTGGAGTCTCCTTCTCTGGAGAGATTCCAACCCCACCTGGAGGTGATCCTGGGCAAGGTGCTGTGGGTGACCCTGCTTTAGCAGGGGGGTTGGACTGGATGATCTCCAGAGGTTTCTTCCAACCTCCACCAGGCTGGGGTTCTGGGATTAATTGCTAACAATGGTGGGCAAGTCTGGAAATGCAAGGTCTTTGCTCAGACTGTAGGAAGTGAATGGAGATGAGTCACAGGGCTACAGGAGCACCAGAACTCCTACAGATAACAGGAGTCATGAGAGGATTCCCGTTCTATATTTCTGTCTGCTGCTGAAGGGATTTGCTCAGCCAAATGCAAACCACTCAGCTCAGGCACCAAGAGTTTCTATCAAACCACTAGAAGGGTTTACCCCAGGGTCTGTTCTCAGGTGTTTCAAGAGAAGAGGGTACTGGGATGGTGTCAACCCCTCTAGGGATGGTGACTCTGCCACTGCCCTGGGCAGCCTGGGCCAGGCCTTGATAATCCTTTTGAGGAAGAGGGGTTTTTTCCCTAATATCCAATCTAAACCTGCCCTGGTGCAATTTGAGGCCATTTCCTCTTGTCCTATCACCAGTAACCCTAGAAAAGAGACTGACCCCCACCTCACTCCAACCTCCTTGCAGGGAATTGTGAGGCATGGTGCAGGACTGTTGCCAGAGCCGTTGTCTGTAGCGTGGCTTGCAGCAGTGCTGCTGCTGCTGCTGTGGCTGAAGGCCTCAGTGTACATGAGCTGCATTCCAAGTAAGCTCCCAACTGTGCAAAATGCATGCAAACTAGTGGTGGAATGGTTTCCAAACTGGTGCTTTGCCCTGATTAGTTTTTTTAAAAGCCCCAATTTCTCCACTGCTTCACACCATGTACTGTAACTTACACTGGTGGGAAGTGACTATAAAGCAACACCTTTCTGATTTGGTGACATTCTGGGGTGGCTTTGCATTGGCACAAAAAGCAAGTACACATTGCAAAGCTTCTGGTTGCCCTGCCTGAAACAGCAGGGTGGGTTTCACAGCTAATGCCTGCTTGGCAAATCTGACCTAAAAGCACACAGAGAGGCCACAGGTTTCATTACACTGCAAAGAACAAGAGATGCTCCTGAAACACTGTGGCGGAGCAATGGTTGGCCTTAACTCCTTTCCAACATCAGTTTCTTTTCTCTGGAGTTTAATGTTTAAAAACAAAGTTGTATCAATCAGTTCATCTGCCAGCTCTGCAGAAGCTGAGAGGTAAGAGAGAGGAGCTGTAGGCTGACACACACCCATCAGTCTGACCCCTAACAGCATCTAACATCTTAGGACAAATTTTGACTGTAAGCATTATTGAAGACATGAGGAAATGTGACAAGAGCTTGCCAGAAGTGGGTTATACCTATCTCTGGTAAAGGACTGATCTTCTAGATGAAACAAATACTAATAGTTTGGGACTTTAGGATGGCCTTCAGTACTGTGTCCCAAAGGAAATTGGTAGTTCTGCTGGAAAAGGGATTCTCAAAAGACAAAAAGGTGATCACAGGGCTGGCCAATGGGGAGAAGAGATCGTGCTGCAAGGAGGAGGATCAGGCTGAAAGAGTTTGTAGTGGAGGTTCTTACGGACAATACTCATCTTACTTTCTGTTAGTGCCATTTGGAAAAGACAGAAGCATGCTAATGACACCTGCTAATGATTTAGGGATATCATCAGAGGAAGAGGGGAAGAAGAAGATGGGGTAATAGAAACTGAACAAAATGCAGTGGTACACAACACAGGGTCACATACTTACAAACCTTTTACTACAGTGAGGACTTCCATTCCACTTGCCTTTGCAGCCAGAGAGGAAAAAGAGGAACCCCACCTTAAAAGCTGATGATTATGAGTGACTAATTTGATATTACCTTGATAAGGTCACCCCAGAATGTACCAGATATTTACAGTACAGAAAGGAGAGTATTTGTTCCACAGCATCTGGAGTAAATGATACTGTTCTGGTCACCCATATTCAAGAAAGAAAAGCAGGGAAAGAAAAGCAGAAAGGGAAAAAGAATGGTGAGCCTATCTGAAAGCACAGGAGAATTTGAGCTGGGCTTCTATGACTTAGCAAAATAAATGTTGAGAGGAGATGATAGTGGACACTATAAATATAAAAGGAATGCAAACATCAGAGGGGAAGAGTAATTTAAGCTTCAAAATAATTTAGCAGAAGAACAAGTAGGTATAACTTGGCAATAAATAATTTTAGCCTATAAATTAGGAGGTCTGTAATCTTTGGACAACTCTTTCATAAGAAAGAAAAGCTTGACAGGTATCTAAATGACTCTGAGGTGGTTGCCTGGAATAGCAGTAAACTGGTTCCTCTGACCAGAAAGCCCCTTCTGCCCTTGTGTTTCTAGGTTGTAGTACAATGGAATTCCTAAATGTTCATAATACAAATGGCAAAAGCAATTAGCTATTCATCAATAATATTAATTAATGACTGGGATGACTGGATGTTGCTTGTGACCAGATAAAACTAGGAGGACAGATAAATCTCTTCTTTCTAAGGTAAGACCCAAAAAGGAAAGTGTGTCTATCTAGGCTTGCCTTTCAGAGGAAGTTCCAGCTGATTCCTGCTCCTTTGGGTAGTCCTGATACAGCTAATCCAGCCTAACCTGTTTTGTAGAGTTTCTCCACTGCTGAGCTCAGAATCAGCTCCAACATCTTCACATACATCCAGGGTATGCTGCCAAGATGAAGATTTTAAAAGTTTAAACACTCCTTGGCAAAACTAAAACATGACTTTTCTTCCCTCTAAAGCTTCATGAATGTACAACCTGATTCCTGGATGGAGATCACATCAGCTCCACAGTTATTAATTTACAGGTTTCTCACTGACCTTAGCTCAGCTCCGGGCATGGTGCCAGCACAATTACTGTAACTCTCAACAGGGCAGGTACTAAGCTCCTGTATCTGCCCTGAAATCGTGCCAGATTTTTCTCTTGTTCAATGATAGCAAGATGCATTTCTTCTTTGGTGGGTTTCAAATAGTTCAGGCTATCAGAGTTGGCCATAGCAGGATTATCTCCAGCAAAAGAAGGAAAAGACGTGAAGCAACATGCAGATGTGCACATACCAGGTACGCTTTACTCCATGATAACCTTCTAGAAGTGTGTCCCAAGAAGAGGTGTGAGGGAAAAATGAGGCAAGGTGACTTGAGCTAATTACAGAATCACAGTATGTCAGGGGTTGGAAGAGCCCTAGAAAGATCATCTAGTGCAACCCCCCTGCCAGAGCAGGATCACCTAGATGAGGTCACACAGGAATGCATCCAGGCAGCTCCTGAATATCTCCAGAGAAGGAGACTTCACAGCCTCCTGGGCAGCCTGGTCCAGTGCTCTGGCACCCTCACTTTAAAGAAGTTTCTCCTCATGTTAATACTAAACCTCCTGTGGTCCANCCCCTCGTTAAACTGCATTAAGTTTATCCCTGCCCATCTCTCTAGACTGTCCAGGTCACTCTGGATGGCAGCACAGCCTCCTGGGGTTCCAGCCACTCCTCCAAGCTTGGTATCAATAATTAGCTGTAAGATAAAAGGCAGAGTTGGGAATAAAATTCAAGGGGCAGATCCTTGACTCAGCATTGTTTTCACTGTTTTCCTGGAGCACGTCAAGGCCCACTGCCTTCCTTCCTGTGAAGATGGGCAGCTGGACTGCAATGACACCATGTGGAGCTGAGTGTCCTCATCACCTTGGAAAATCAGGCCCCTGGTGATTGTCTCTGACGTCAATTGACCATCAGACTCGGCAAAAGGGGAGTCACCACATTTCCTGACCTATGGAAATGTCTAAGATAGCATTTTCCAAACCCTGGAGTAAATTCCATGTTGTTGCAGAGGAAACACTGCTGCAATCCACCAACAGCTGCTGCTCTGCAATGTCCTCACAAATAGGTACAGCATCTGTTGGTGGTGTGAGGGTGGGAGTACAAGCAGAGTGTGCAAAACCTCTTCCCTCCAGACCTCCTACCTTCCTGCCCCCAAGAGAAACACTGCTAAAGGCTGCTCCCAAGAAAACACTGGGAACCATCCTGAAAAGAAACCCCTGAAAAAGCAGGATTTTCCTGTGGGATCTCTGAGGGGGTGATGGCATTTTCCTAGGTGCCTCCTTCATGAATCCTGTATCTGAAGTGTGGAAATTCCTCCTGAGCACAAGTGAGAATTGGTGAGAGCAATGTTCTGAATAAATATATTGTGATGAGCCTGAAAGATCAGGGAATGACTGTGTTCCAACAAGCAAAGTTAATTCATGGACAGATGAGTCCGAAGGATTGAATTAACCTGGTTTAATGAATCACTTTCTCTCAGTGGAGCTGTGAGAATCAACAGCACTGTGCTTCAGTCCCATGCTGTTTCAAATGAATCACATGAAGGGAAAGCAAACACGTTTGGGTTGGGGAATGGGTTGGGTTGGAAGGGACTTTAAAGATCATCTAGTTCCAACCCTCCTAGCTGGGCAGGGACACCTTCCACTAGAGCAGGTTGCTCAAAGCCCCATCCAGCCTGGCCCTGAGCACCTCCATGGATGGGGCATCCACAGCTTCTCTGGGCAACCTGTTCCAGTGTCTCATCACCTTCACAGTGAAGAACTTCCTTATCTCTAATTAAAAATCTCCCCTCTTTCAGCTTAGAACTGTTACGCCTTGTAACTACACTCCCTGATGAAGAGTTCCTCATCTGACAAACTTCATCCTGCCATGTCTAATCTTTTGATCACCCTGCTCTGGAAACATAAGTCTTTCAATTTGTTTGTTTCCTGAGTGTTTTTTTTTTATAAACACAAAATGGTAGCTGATCAAAGGAGGTGATAGTCCCACTCTGCTCTGCAATGGTGTGGCCTCACCTCGACCACTGGGTGCAGTTATGGGCTTCAAAATATAGGAAGGACATGAAGCTGTTGGAGAGCATCCAGAGGAGAGCGTGAAGATGGTGAAAAGTCTAGAGGGGAAGCCATATGTGGAATGGCTGAAGTCACTGGGTTTGTTCAGCATGGAGAAGAGCAAGGGGAGACCTTGTCATGGCCTACAGCTTCCTCACGAGGGGAAGTGGAGGAGCAGGAGCTAACCTCTTCTCTCTGGTGACCAGCAATAGGACCGTGGGAACATCCTGAAGCTCTGCCAGGGGATGTTCTGGTTGGACATTAGGAAAAGGTTCTTCCCCCAGAGGGTGGTGGAGCACTGGAACAGGCTCCCCAGGGAAGTAGTCACAACACCAAGGCTGACAGAATTCAAGAGGCATCTGGACAATGCTCTTAGACACATGGTGTGACTTTGGGGTTATCCTGCACATACACAGGAGTTGGACTCAATGATCCTCGTGTGTCCCTTCCAACTCAGGACATTCTCTGACTCTGTAATTGGGTGAAAGCAGCCTTGCTATGACCACAAGTGGTGTTTTTTCACTGCCCACTGGAGCCGCTGCTAGCGGCAGCACACGATGCTGTTCGCTGTCCCTCAGCCCACAGAGATTGGTGTCACCTCAACTCCTTCAGCCACCCAAAGCCCAGACGAGGCCCCGCTCCCCTTAGGGAGCGGGCAGAGAATGGGAGACAGCGAGCAGGGGAGGGTTCAGGGACCGGGAAAGCGAGTGAGAAGCGCGGAAGGGAGTGGGCAGGGAATGGGAGAGAGCGCGCAGGGGAGCGGGCAGGGAGCTGGCAGGAGGGGGAGGCGCGGGTTCTGAGGGCGCAAGATGGCGGCAGCGGTTGCCGGGCGACAGGGACTGTGGCGCAGCCCCGGTCCCGGCCCTCCGGCTGTTAGCTGGGAACCGGCCTCCTGGGCCGCGGGGTGAGGCTGGAAGGGCTGTTTTCCCCTCGTCCCCCCGGTGTTAGTACGGCTCCGTGTCAGGGCCGGGGGAAGAGCCCTCATCAGGCTAGCCGGGGCGGGCCAGAAGTGTGCAAGACCTGCGCGGAACTGGAGAGCAGCTGGAGGTCTGTGTTTGTGGTGGTGGCTGGCAATGGGTCTGGTAGGTTTAACGGCGTGTTTAAATGTTCTTACGCTTTGGTAGAGCTGTGAGGATGAGTAAATAGTCCTCGTGTCCTGGTTTGAGCCAGAACAGAGCTAATTCTGTTCAGTGGTTTGCCTTCCCAGCTCAGTCTGTCAGTGCTGCACTTTCTGCAGCTCACAGCGTGTTCTCCCAGTCTCTGCTTCTGGCAGTGACAGCAGTGGTCCCTGGAGCACTTCATGGTGTGGAGAATGGTTTGGGGATGGAGCCACCATCAGCATGAGACTAGGGATATTTGCCCATAGGTTTTAGCAGGCAGTAATTAATTAATTGGATAGGTTTTATCACACAGTCATTAGTTAATTGGATATCTGAAGCTCTCCCAGTGACCTGTCTGTGAGGCCTCTGCTCTCCTGGCTCTGGAACCCACCTTCTATAATCATTGTTTCCTTATGGAAGTGTTCCTGCTCACCTATTTTCCATTGTAACTGCTTCTAGAAGGTAAAACTTTCTGGTGAGTGATACAGCAAAAATCTATTAAGTGTTGACTCCAGGCTTTTGTCCTGTGCTAGCCTGATGTGATATTTTCTCTAGTGCAGATTCAATTTACTGCTACACCTAGGAAATTATTGTTCTTTGAGTAAATAATTGTTCAGTCAATAACTTTTTTTGCAAGTATGTAGATTCTTCTGTATCCAACCCTTCTCTGTCTTCTAATCTCCTTGGGAACCTGTCTTCAGTTACACTTTTCAGCTCTTCTAGGCTGTGCTGCTTCATGTCCTCTTAGACTTTTAAGCCCAATTGGGCATGGACTTGTGCTGCTACAGTGGGTAAAGGATTCTTATTGTTGGTAGTGGAATGTTCAGAGTCTCTGGGTTTGGTTTGTTTAGGGTTTGTTAGTTTTTCTCTTGAAGTTGGTGTTCTTACTGTTCTTTTAGCAGATATGGAGCAATCAAATAAGAAATTGCACTGTGAGCATCTGCATCACCCAAGCGAAATGGAGCTGAATGTCTATGACTAGTGAATGAAGTCTCTGTATTAGAGGGATGAGAGAAGACAGACACAGAACAGCAGTGGCATTGGAAAAAAAGGTAAAATAATTTCAAATATAGGAATGACTGCACAGTTTCAGATCTGCTTTTTAAATTGCTCTCCCATTTTGTTTTGTTTCTCTGCTTTATGTTATTTTGTCCGATTTGAATTTGCCTGAAAGAACTTGAGTTAAAAATGCAGGTTTGGACAGGTCAGCTCTCAGAGTTGCTGTCCTTAACAGATGGGTTAGAGAGGGAGAGTCTGGCCCTGGTGTGTTCTCTCTTGGCTGTAACACTGAGAATACTAGGCTTCTGTAGGTCTGACCTCTCTCTCAAGAGGTTGATATGTGGCTATGTCTTCATTAGTTTAATTGTGTGCTACTGTCAGTGGAAGAGAGAACAGGCTGTGCCCATGGCCTGTGATCCCAACAGCTTGTTCCTGCCCTGATCCTGTGTAAAAGCAGGATTCAGATTCCATGTGAGACCAGATGGGAGTTTAGCACTGGAGGGGAGTGATATTATTGCTTATTATGGTCATGCTGCAGGTGCTTGTCTGACTGAAGCTCCTTAGGGGACATACTTAAAGAAACCACATTTATTCTCTTAAGTTTGAAGTAGCATAAGACTTAGTGCTGCAAAACAGTAACAATATGGTAATATACTATAAATTTGGGATTGCTAATTTTGTCACCAATGGGAGTGACAAAATAGTTCTTTGTGAAGAATTATGAAGAGATTATTTTTAAAATGGAGGAATTCATGAGCCTTTCACAGAAAGTGATTTAGGTACCTCTGCACAATTCTAATTTGCTAGTGTTTCCATGAAATACAACAGTAGGTGAGAAATGGAAAACAGACTTTTGAGCTAGAAGAGGAGATGAAAAATGAGATGATGCAAAAGAAAGCTATCTATTCCTGAGGGATAGGAACAGATAGATGGATCCCCCATCATCCCATCCAACTGCTTTTGACCCCACTTAAAATGTTAGCTTCCACAATGCTCAAATTCCCATGGTTTGTTTATTTGCTGGATGACTACTTGTCATGTTTCAAGACATGGTAAATAGTTGCTTCCCTGTATCTCTCCCCAGCTGTCAAACACAACACACCTTTTGGCTTGGGAAGCTCCTGAGCAGCTGAGTGCCAGAAATTAAAGCAGTGTGTCAGGGAAGGATTGCTGTGGACTACTTCTGCTTCTGATAGTAGTTTTTAAGCATCTGTTTCTGACTACAGTAGCTAGCTGGACATGTGCCTTGACCCAGCAGGACACTTAGAATGCAACTTCATTAGTAGCTTAAATTGATTTTGCAAAGTCCTTTTCACTGTTGGTTTTCTGCCCTTGCTAAGATATTGGGAGTGATTGTTACTAAATAAGCTCCAGCACCATCTTCCACTGTTTAATATTTTCCTACAAGTTCAGATCCAATTCATCTATTTATATACAATATATCCCATGTGTGCCACACACTGGAAATCAGAAACATCCCAGCATTGAAAATGACTCTTCACATGGCTTTTGCAGGCCATGGAATCTCTTGCTTCAATCAGCTTAATTACCTAATAAAACAGACTGAAAATTGTCTGGGGACAGCAGAGCACTTCCACACTCAGAAATGCCATGTATGATGCTTTTTCATCCTGCAAAGAAATCTGGATTTCAAAGGCCTCATAAATGCAATGCAGCAGTAGCTGGAAAAAAAAGTCTGGTTTTATTGTCCTTTTCTTAGCTGGAATCTGGAACAGCTTCTAGATAGTGGATACTAAATAGACTTTGAGTAGAGTTTTTCTTCTCTACATCTTAGTGCTGTGGATTGGAATAGGCTGTGAATGAGCAGCACTGGTGAGGTTGGTCTGAGCCTGCCCTCACCTGTGCATCTTTTTGTGTCTTGGAAAACTGAGCTGATGATAGCCTAGTGAGGCAATGAGGCAGGTGGGTACACTTGCTTTATGTGCAGATTGGGGTGCTTGAACCAAGGTCTCCAACTGTCAAACAGTTAAACATCGCCATCACTGTAAGCCTTGGAGTCAATCACAAAGTGGTTGAGTTCAGTGAATTTTAGATTATGTTAAGCTGGGTGTTGATATCTTGATATTTCAGCCTTCTCCTAAATTATTTTTCTTGAGTGGAGCACACAAGTGGGATATTTATGAGTGCTCTTTATAGCTGTTTACATGGTCTCTTGATATTAAAGTATCATTCCTGAGCTAGTCATTACTTCCTTCTGCTTAACAAAACCACAAGATTGAAACAAGATCATTTAGTCACATACAGAAAAGAAAAGTTCACAGTGATATTGGGTCAGATGTTTTCTTTTTCAGCATTTAGAAGCTGCACCTGCTAAAATAGACTGCTGTGATGCAGGATGCTGTATAGTGCATCAATGCAGCAGGAACTGGCTTTGCCATTAGGGCTGGATTAGTGTAACAGTAGTTTCCTGGTGACATCATAGTAAATTCCAGCTGCCCAAACAGTTCTTTTCCAGAAGAGGTTATCTGTAGTGCACTTGCACAAAATTACACTTTAAAAGGGCACTCACCCTTGGGACTTAGAAACCAAACCTTTTGTCAAATCCTTGGTAAACACTGAATCCTTTGTTTTTATTCTAGTATGGGCACTGCTGCAATTTGTGATCCTGGAGTAAAGAAATAGCAACAACATTATGCAAGGCTTAGAGAAATGGGAGGCTGCAGTGCAGGCTTCCTGCCACCAAGGGCTAGAGAGCACCCTGGTGCTCAAATGGTGTTGGGTTGTTTTTTTTCTGGAGAGTTTTTAGGCTGGTGAGATCAAGATAAGGACACAGAGATGACAGTACCCTACCTGGAATAGCACTGCTCCCTGGTCAGCTTTTGAAGGTGTGGGTAACCCCAGAGCAGGAGAGGATGCTGGCTGAGAAGCTGGCCCTAAGGAAGCTCTTAATATAGAGAGGTATATATCTGTCCCTGGATTGAGTTCTGTTGTTTGGATTTTTTTGTTTGTTTGTTTTTAAAATGTAACCTAATTGCTTGGACAAGCTCTTTAGGTGATGTCTTGAAGGCTGCATTAGAAATTATCACACCTTTGCCTGTCTTATGAAGCCATAATTAATATGGAGTCAAATATTTCTGGTAATTACTGTATTTGAAGAGCATATTAATATATATTTAATGAAGAATACATGATCCTGTCATTGACTCTGATAAATCTTACAGCAGGAAAATAAAATCTTGGCGTTTTAACAGTTTGTTGGACCCTAAGAACATCAAATAACTATTCTCTGCCAATTTCTTTCTAGCAAATTACAGTATTCTGCAGGGATTTCAAATAACATCTTGTTCCAAGGATCATTTAGTTTTAATCATCTCAGAATCCCAGCATGGTGGGGGTTGGAAAAGACCTCTGGGGATCATCCAGTCCAACCCCCCTGCTAAAGCAGGGTTACCCAGGATCACCTCCAGCTGGGTTTGGAGTCTCTGTAGAGAAGGGGACAGTTTTCCTGTATCTTCAGGGTACTGCTGATTGCCTTTTCACTCACAATGGGTGCACATATGCTTACTCTCCTATTTCAAAGTTAATTGTTAATGTTTCTGTAAAAGGCTATAGGTGTGCCTGGCTTTTTGTATGACTGCAAACAGTAGTTTGCTGTCAAGGCTTCCACTCAAAGCTGAGTGACTAGGACTAGGATAGCTGTTGAAGGTGAAGAAAAGGAAGGATATCTGTTAGGTGATGCATTGCTTTGGGTTCTCTCTGATTCAGGAAACCTATCTCTCCACAGGCACTTGCTGACTTGCAATGGGAGTCAAAAGAGATTTTGCTGAAGGGAAAGTAATAAATACAGGGTAAAAAATAATCAAAGTGCTTGTTATTCTTTTGTTCAAAGCATATTGAGATGGAGCTGAAGTGGGATCCTGGCAAGGTTTCTCATCCAGCCTCAGCTGCTGTGCGGGTGACCGATCTGAGCTGGAGAGGCAAACTAAATCCCTGTCCACTGGCTAAAGATGATGGAGAGCTACTTATGGATGAATACCTTTCCCCCAGGAAGCTGGTGAGTAGACATCCAACTTTCTGTTGAAGTAGAAGAGGCAAACTAGCATTTATAGAGCTGTATTAACTTAACCTTCCAGCTGCTGTTGTAACGATGGCAGATTGATACATATCTGACAGTAAACTCTGTCTTATGGTGATCTCTCCAATGTTTGTCCTCCTTTCACCTTGTTTCATATCAAAAATATTGCCAGTATGAATGCTGCTGTCTTTATTGCTAGGTTGAAAAGTATGGGTAGCATACTTTTATAATTTATAATTTAAACAGATCACATAAATGCCACCTGAAGTACCTTGAATCTTAGCATTAGAAGAAGCTTTTTACAGTAACCTTGTTCTAGAGATTGGAAATGTCATTTTAAAAGCACAACGTTTTTTCTCCATTAGTGAAATCCTCTGTCCTGCTAAGAAGCCAATTAAAATATCCTGCAAGCACTAGAAGTACTTTCTGTATATATTGAAGTGTGTGAAATTTCACAACCTATTTAAAAGCCACATTCCTTGTTGATGGGGGGAATGATTTTGGTGTGCAGCCTGTTGAAAGAGAATAATGTGCTGAAATCTTGGTGAAGGAATTCACTTTCTAATGGAACACTTGGTTGCATATTGTGCTGTGTTTGCTCAGGACTAATTAAGGGTGAAATCCTTTGGGACATTTAGGAGCTGAGACAATAACCTCACTTATCCCTGCCCAAGGGAGGGAGAACTGACAGCCAGAGTTAAGCGGAGCAGCTACAGTTCTCTGTCTTAGAATCCTAGAATGGTTTGGGTTGGAAGGGACCTCTGGAGGTCATCTAGTCCAACCCCC